>VZTZ01043734.1:207500-210157 GCA_013400955.1 Drymodes brunneopygia
CTCAGAACCATATGAATTAACTTATAATATTGCAAAGCGTTGGGAGAATAACAAAAGCAGGATCGTTTTAATTAGTGAATCAGGGTCAAACGAACAGACTGTTCCGCAAATCTTCCAAACTTCACACTTTTTGAATGTAATTCCAAGGCGAAGGCTGATTTGGAAGACATTTACTCAGGAGCTATTGTTATTACCACAATTAAGAGTGCAATCAACCACTTTAGAGAAAAAAATAAAAATATATGCACTTCACACATACACATACTGCATATACATGCACACACACATATGAAACGAGCCGGGGGTTTCCACCTCATGAGGGGACTGGCTCAGTTTTATTGCCTTGTAGGTATTCACATTGTGAGATGCTCGTAACTCCCTTGCTGAAAGGATGGACTGTTTCATCCTGCTCCTGATTTCCTGCTGCATGCAAATATCCTTGCAGACCTTCGCTGGATTTACCTTTGAAAATACCATTTTCAGGCACTCAAATGGGAGAAGCCGTTTAGAGGCAAAGAATGGTGTTATGTTTTAGTTAGCAATCAACTGGGAAGGCCCGCGAAAAATACTCCAGGTATAAAGCAGCAATATTGCTCAGATAGGTGAACAAATTACACGGGTTTAAGTGGCGAAGCTCTTAGGCTAACCAGATAAAGTGGTCAGGCAACTTTCCACTCTGAAAACGTTACTGGAAACCGATGAAATGCTGTGAACACTCTCAGTGTATTCAGTGAACTCTGTTCTGCTGGTCCATGAATGCTTTTTTTTAAGATAATACAACAACTTAGGGTTTTTTTTTAATCTTCTTTCCTATTCACGATTAAAAATGTGATAAATCAGGTTTTTGGCTCTGAATAACAATGGCTTGATTTAGATTTCCTAGTAAATCTATTCAAAAGTGAAACAAAGACAGCCTTTAGAGGATACCTTACACCTCACCTGGACCAGGCACGTAAGGGCAATTCAGATAAAAATCTTGTTAGCAATTCAACAAGAAATGGAGGATTTTTTCTTTTCCCTGCTTCAGGCTTTATTTAAACTCTTTGTTCAAAAATGAACAGAGTGGTAGTCGGAATCTAATTTACAGATATAGTTTAGACGTCTAACTTTAAATTAGAAGATCACACAAGAAAACCATTTACACGTAAATGTTAAAACCATTACTTAATCTTTTTTTTCACTTTATATTACATAAAGCCAAAATGAAACTAAATACATGTTAGCCAGCTTCATTCACAAACATTAGTCAAAATATACACATTACAAAAGTAAACCAAAAAAAGAACTCTAAACTGACGAAGGATCTTTTTCTCTAAACTTTTTTTTTTAAATGCCATTTGCAATTGAATTGCAGTCGCTCTAAAATAAGCTAAACAGGTAGAGTACTCCAAAACACATATGAAACACTACATGTTGGTGGGGGAGAAGGGCTTTCTTTTAAATGAGAATACTCTTCTGTCAAAGCAAAGCTCTGTTTCAGTTCAGCTAAATAATAAATAGATAATTATCACTCAGACAAAAAAGTCTGATTTAACCTTAGATAATATTGCGATTCTTGAGCAGTCTCGCAATATTTTTATTCCCTTTGAAAGGCATTCCTTTTTTTTTTTTTTCTTTTTTCTCAGGTTAAAACTGAATCGACCGTGGGCGAAGTAACTAACAGAGTTTTTCATCCGAGACCTAACATTTCCATAGAGATATACAAATTTACAGTCTGAGGGTGAGACTTAATTAGTGGAGGGGAGGGGGGAGACACACGGGGTCCGAGTCACGCGTCTTATCCTATGGAAATCATGACCCGCGCTTCTCAGCATCCCGCAGCAGCGGAGGACAGGAACTCATGCGGGACAGGGCGCGGAGCTGGACGGGCAGCATCCCACACCGCCGACATCTCTCTTTGTGTGGATCCCCTGAGGGGCTACGAACCAAGGACAGAGCCATCCTGTCCCTTCCCGGGGCCGCACCTGGCCCTGCCGTGCCGAGCCGGGGCCTCACGACCCCCCAGCAACTCCCGTCTCTCCTCTCGGCGGCGGGGGTGCTACAGCGGGACTGTTCTGAGTCCAGCACTGCACGGGGCGTGGGGAGCCAGGGAGGGCAAAGCCGCAACAGGCGGACGGGCATTAGCCCCCGTGTCTGTCCCGAACACACATTACAGAGAGCAGGACGGATCGGTTATTTTCTTTTTTTCTTTCCTCTTTTTCTCTCTTCTGTTTCAGCTGGGCTATCTGCACAGACCGCATGCAATACACACAAGCTCTACCTGGGGCAGCAGGCGGGGGACACGCAACAGGTCGACCATCGCCCCGGCGCTCCCGTATCGCCTGCCCCGGTCACCCTCTGCGGCCCCGGCGGCGGCTCGCCCCGCTCCCCGTCCGCACGTATGCGCCGGCACCCATTCAGGCGGGCGCCGGAGCTCTGCGCGGGCATCCTCCGGCCGCGGGTCATAGCGCCGCGGCGTAGGCTGCGGGATAAGGGTCCAGCTGGGGCTTGCCCATGCCCGGCAGGAGGATGTAGGCCAGCGGCGGCTGCAGCCCCGGGCCGGGCCAGGCGCTGCAGTTGCAGGGGATCATGTAGCCCGGGTTACCGGGCGACGGGTGCGAGTGCGTGTGCCCCCCGGCGGCGGCCGCGGCGGCGGCGGCGGCAGCGGCGGCCCCGTG
>VZTZ01043734.1:211479-466025 GCA_013400955.1 Drymodes brunneopygia
GGGGCGGGGCCCCCGACGGGAGGGGCGGGGCCTCGTCTCGCCACGCCCCCTCGGCGGGCCCGGCAGCGCGGGGAGGGCTCCGCGCGGCGCATGCGGAGTGTTTTGGGGTGTTCGGGGTTTTCTCTGCCCAGGGCCGGTGATCCCGGAGGGGAGAGGCTGCCGCCCTGGAAAGCATCCCTGGGTGCGGGCAGCGGACACCCCCAAAAACATCCACGCGTTTTTTCCTGGCCGCTCGGACGCCACTTCACGGTGCCCCCAGCCCGAGCTGTCCGCCCGTGCTCCTCACCGATCGCCTGTCAGTCAGGGTGAACTTGCTCGCCTTGTTTGTGCTTCGGCGGGTCGGTTTTGACTTACCCCTGTGGTATGTGGAAGCGCCGACTCCAATAAACCATTAACTCTTTCCCGTGCTGGCATCAGGATAGGCTTTGCCCGGGACGGCTCCGCCGCCCTTTTGAGGAAAAGCCGGAACCGGGCTTCCCGAGTGCGCTGCACGCGTGGGGTCGCAGCCCCTCCGGGAGCACCACCGAGCCTCCGCCGGACGCGCCTCAGGGTCCGGCGGACGGCTGGGACATCGCGCGGGGTCGGGGAGGGAGCGATGTCCGCTGGCCTCAGGGACTCCTTTGTCACGCCGCCCGCTGCCGGCTCGCCCTGGTTCATCTTCGCGGAGCCCGCTTGATCCTCCGGCCGGTCTCGGTCCCCTGCTCCAGCCGTGCTCCAGCCGCTGGGCTTCGCACCTTCCTTATCGCCGCACCGCACCTCTGCCCGCCCCCACATCCCGCAGCTGCTTCGTTGGCGGGATGTTCAGAGAGAATCCGAGAGCCGGCCTTCCACCGGAGGGTGGTCCCCCCGGCGCTCTCCCCGACGGTGAGACCGCCCGGGTCCCGCGGCAGCCTGTCACGGCCCAGAGTGCCCTGTAAAATACCGAGCATCTCCTTTCTAAATCGCGTCTTCTCCCGTTTCGTGTTTTACGACCCATATGCTACTATTTCAACGTAATTCTTTCAATCTCCGAGGCCACCTTACCAACGCTTGACCTCCCACAATCCGGTTAGGCGTGAAAAAATACCCATCGATTGTCAAAACGGAGAGATTAAAATATCTACCGGCGCTGGCTGATGTACAGGGTTGACGGGGAAATGGGGTTCTCGAAAGCGGGCCCTCACCAAGAGAGGCTAATCCCGACGCCTGGAGGTCAGGTTATCACCCCATCGTCCAGCGCATTCCACTTTTGAACAGCCAATATTTTCAACAGCCTAACCCCCCTCCCCCTCCGTTTGTCTAGGGAAACTCTTTCCTGTATCTCTCGAATGTAGCGTTATTGTGTTTGACGTTTAAGGACTCATCCCCTGTCTCTCTCCTCACAGATCGGATGCCGCTTTGATCGACTTCCCTTCGCACGGTGCCGGCGGGATTCGCCCGGATTAAGTCAACTCAGGGGAAGGCAAGAGCATGGTTCATATGCTCCCGGCCGCAGCCATGAACAGGGTGAGAATCAGTAACCTCTGCTGGAGTGTGATCGGGGCGGAGAGGGAGAGCGGGGAGGGACAAGCAGCAGCGACTCACTGATGCCACCACCAGTGGCACCCCCGGCTCCCGAAGGCTCCCGGCCCCGCTCCCACCAGCGCCTCCGGAGAGCAGAGATGGGGGCTCACCCCACACTGGGCTCGGTTCCAGCCAGGTTCTTTCCCCGCTCTTCCCTCCCGTGCTCCGTCTCTCACGACCCCACTCCCTCTCCTTATGACCCCGAACCCGTCGCTGCGAGAGCCGGGTGCGGTGTCGCGACAGAACCGCGTGAAGACCTCAAGGCGGGCACATGGGTAAGCCTCGGTCTGACAGCTCCTACACAGATGGGTGTCCCCACTATCACCCCTGCCCGTGGGTCAGCTCGTGGGTGCTGCTGCTGCTGCCGCCGGACTGTTTATCTGCCTCTGCACAAATGGCAAAGCAGGGTGCAGGCAGAGCGGGCACCTGTGCCACAGAAACCACGTGGGGAAGGAAGGGCCGTGGGTGTCGGCACGGGGCTCGGGGAAGTTCCAGGGTCAGCGGTCACCATCTGTCTGACAACAGCACAACCACCAGCTCGCAAGTCCCCACAGAGTCCCGTACAGGTAAACTGATCTTAAAAAGAAGCACTTGCATAACTTCCAGCAGAGAAGATGCCTCAGCTCATGGGCTGTCCTCCACAAATGTCACCATTTGCAAAAACCATTGCGTCGTCTGCGCATGTTTCTGATTGCGTTCGGTCCACCAAATAGTGAAAACGGTAATAGAATTTATTGGTCATAAATCATTATACTCGACTCTCTCACAGACTGAAATCTATGAATGGCTCAGTGCTGGCTCAAGTCTATTTTTCTAGCCGCAAATGAAATACTTTATTCAAAGGTCTCCTTTTCAAAGAGCTTTCCCTCTCCCCTCACCTAAGGTTTGCGGCAACCACTGACTACTAAAACAACCACTCGCGGTTATTTCAGCGATGCTGGTAGTTACAGGGGGTCTGCCTTTCCCCGGTAATCTGCTTTCAAGACAGTTCCAAGTGATGGAAAACTCTTATCAGTTCCGCTTGGAGCAAGGTTGGACTCGTGTTGGGAACGACCGGAGGGTCCCAGGTCTCCCCCGGTTTGAGGCAGCCGCGGCACGGGGGGAGACTGCTCTCCCCGCGGGGATTTCCACGGCCGCGGTGCGGAGCGGCTGTCTGCACAGCCCGCGCACACACACACACACAAACGCAGAGGCACAGACACTCCCTCGGAGAGCCTTCAAATCCCCAAACACAAAAAGGGAAGGCTTTATCGGAGTTTAGTTACTTATCTGGATTTTTGTTAAACCGCTGCTGTGATCTCCGCGTAGTTGCGCGAGTGTGTTAATTGTTCTGATAGTGTGTTGTTATCGATACAATAACAATACAGTCGTGTATAATGTGATTTACTTGCCTTTGACCTGTCAATTCCTGACGCATGCAAATTCAAGGGCACGATCTTTCCTTCTGCTACCGGAGGGAGGTAGAGGGAGGGGTGATTGGGGGGGGAACAAAAAAGCAAGCAGATGCATTATCACACGGAAGCTAAACAAGACTTTCCAGAATGCAGTGCTGTATTCCATCAAGCAAGATCAGAGCGCTTTAAAAAATATTAAAGGTGGGGGTTAGACTATCTTCTGCATAACCGTATGTTAGTTCTGCCAGCTTGCTTATAGTAGATGTAACTACACCCCACTCCAAATATTGTCCGATTTCTCATATTCTGACCAAACATCTAATCTCTCCTGTTTTTTAAAGCCGAGTTTAAAGTGAGTTTCGAGGAAGCAAGCTCATTTCCTCCTAATTTTTATTTGAGCCTAACAATCAGGTGGTGAATCAAAGAGATAAAAAGACGTTGAAGAACGGTGTTTATCCCGATAGCGATCTCCCTCTCGCCGTGCCTCCCGACTGAAAAGCTGATTCACGGGCTCGGCAGCCCCAGCGCTCCCCTGCATTGGCAGAGCCACGTCGCGTTTTCACGGCTCCCTTTGTGCGCTGAAGTGTTTCCATCCACCAGCTTTGAAAGCTGACATTTTTCTTCGTGTAGGGCATCAGTGACCGACTCCGCCTCACTTTCAGCTGTCCGAAGTTGCTGGGCAGGCTGGAATCTTAAGCACACCAACAGGTTGGCAGGCTGATCGCTCTGCTTGTATGGAGCTTGGCAGGTTTGTGAGCGCTCCTAGGTCTTTTTCCTCATGAAGTGCAGTATACCTGTAGCCAGAAAGGGAGTTTTACCCCGTGAGCTCTTTATTCTGCATAATACACTCAACTCATTCATTTGCTTTTACAGAGTGCTTCCAAATGCTCGGTATTATTATTTTTCAATAACATTAGCTTATTATTAGAGCAGCTGCTAGCCCAAGCTCTAGTGAAGTGCCTGGCAAAGGATTCTATTGTAAAACACTGGTTTCTAAGTTTATAGTTTCTAATTTGGCTGTGAAAGTGTGATTCTGGATGGAACTTGGCACTCAAATGCTCAGCTGGAGAGTAAACTTTTTATAATAAAAACATTGGTTCATTTGGTTTGCTATTTTAAGTTAAAAGAGAATTAACAAAGTTTTAGTAGTTTGGGAAGCTTAGAGAAGTCCGTAGAGAAGTACTTCTTTGAAAATTAAATGTTATGATTTCGGTAAGGGTTGAATATGTTCTGTGAGTTAATGTGTATTATTTTAAAAGCAAAGCCCAGTCTATATCTCTGTGCTTCAGGACACTGGGGTTGCTCTAGCAGGAACACCAGACCTAGGTCTCATACGACCATTGATAGCAGTTCTGATCAAAAGGTGGTGATGGGGTCCTTACTACTTTTAGAAGTAAAGAAAACTTTAAAATTCAGCAAATTTGAACTTGCTAAGAGACTAGATAATGTTTTTCTAATCTGCATGTACTCCATTTGTAAGGCAAGCTATTTTCATGTACTTTAATGAGTCAGTTTTTTGCTGCTTCTAATCCTGTTAGCTGCCTGGGAAGAATGATCGGAACCAAAGCCAAGGAAGGCTTGGAACAAAAAAAAAAAAGAGATGATGTTGTATGGTTACATGCTAGTCCCTGTCTGGGAAGTGAAGTTGAGAATTCCCAGTTTCCAGAAGGTGAGTTTCCCAGCAGAGTTCCCAGACAGGCTTAGATGTTTCAGAAAGGGCAGCTAAATACCTTTCCAGCACAAGGAACTACTGAAAGCTCATCAAGTAATACAGATGTGTAAGCTTTCCCTGCATCACATGATGAAATCAGAGCTCATATGGATGGAGACTTCTGTCTCTAGAGTCCAGCATTCCCTGTTTAGGCAGTTGCCTATAAGTTTTCTTCAAAGGCTGAACGATGCTTATGATTCCTTTTTCCAAAGAAATGGAACTTATCATTGTGGTGTCACTGCCATGTATGGAAGTATAGTATAATTTTATAGGTCCCAGTTAGGAGAGGTGAGCCTTGCTTTTTTGTGTCTTCTACTACAAGCTTCTTTATATATATAATCCCTGAAGACTTTTACATTTAAATTTGATCAAAATTTTAGGGTGACAACAAACATCTTGTTTCACTTCTTAGGGCTGTCCAGCAGAGGATTCTTTTTCCTGGAATTAATACATTTCAATGACCAGTCTAGTTTTGTTCAAGGTTGATTCATAACCATAAAACACAAAAGGTTGTTTTGCTAGTCTTGGGTGCTAGACAGGTCCCAAAAACATCAGTGCAATTTTGAAGACAAGGTCTTAGATGTCACTGGATAAGGTTGTCGATTGAAAAGCTTTGACAGGCATTTCAGGATTTCTAAGTGTACCCAAGGAGGCTAGAAAGAAGATCAGAGTTTGGTCCATTCCCCTCTGAAGAAGAGTTAAGCATAAATCTCTGCAGATTGCCTTCTGATTATAATGACTTTTTAATTGACTACAAACAACTAGGGAATGGAGGCCCATAATGGAAAGAATCTATATCTCTTTGGATTTAAACTCACAGCCTTTACTCCTTTATGGTGAGTGTCTTGTTTATCTGCTTGTAAGAATGGGCAGTTTCTGTGTTCCATTTGTTAGGAGGAATCAAAATGTCACAAAGTTAATGGTCACAAGCCAGTTCTAGTGATCAGATGAGTTAAACACAGAAGGTGCCTACCCCTACACACCACACCAACATTAGTACCTGCACCTGCATTTTTAGCTCAGATTGATGGTGCCACAGCTTTCCAAGCAAATCTTCTCACTGTGCTCACTCACCATGCTTTGGTTTTCATTGAGGAGCAGCTTGAGATGAGACTAAATCACCAGATACTCTTCATCTGCTCTCACGGGTGTGATCTGCAAAGATTCCAGCTCCACCTAAATCATCTAGTCCCCAATAGCATAAAGTGGATTATATTTAGTGTTCTTGATTCAGACAGATGACCATTGACCATTCCACTTTTTGCATCCGCTTATATTAGGTGCTTCAGAATGATTTTTTTTCTTGTAAAAGATAGAAAAGGCACTTCTGCCTCTGCATGAGTGTTCCACTGGTAAGGAGTAGATCTACTTTGTGGGTGTTCTGTTACCACAGGCGTAGTCAAAACCCAAGGACCAGTGAGTTCATGGTTTCCTGGCCTGCAACCTTAACATAGCTTTTGGGATTTTGCTAGGCCTTACATCATCCTCACAATAAACTTCTCATTGTCCACAGTGGGATATATAATGGCTTTTCCTGGTATGGACATTGAACAGAAACTATTCTAATTTTCCAAAGTCAGTTGAATATTTAAATCTTATTGTGGGAAACATTGCCCCCATTTTTTAAAAATTTTGCTCACTTAGGTGTGCACTTTCAATGATAATAATAATAATTGCTAGACTATATTTTTCATCTCCAAAATTAGATTTTTCTCTCATTTTGAAAAGTAATCTATTGGTTTTCAATAACTTGTCTCTATAAACACTTGTCAGGTGTGTATAATCATCTCCTACTGAGAAAACACTACTTTTGCTGTTCTGAAAGACAGATCTTTTACTTTGTCAGCATCATGAAGGCTTCTGATGGACTATATTGTGCAGTGCTAGACTTCAAGAAAAATGTTAAGTCAGTGGACATAATGTAAGCAATACTGATCAGAGGTCTAAAAATGTGCTACATACACTGATATACAAATGAAGATTGAAAGTAGTGTTGTTACTTAAGATGGAAAGGAGAAGGAACTGATCTTTAATGGTATAAAAGCTAAATACCAAGATGAGAGGATTAAATTGCATTTGTGGGGATAAACAGGAGGTAATGAGCTTAAGATGTGAATTCCAGTTAAATCCTGGGAAAAAAAACCAAGCTTCAAATAGTGAGTATAGATATGCAGAGCCTGCCTCTGCCTGGAAAAGGATGGGGGATATTAAAGACAGTTGAGACTAACTTGTCAAGAGTGACAAAGCTCTAGGACAGGAGTTTTCTTCTGCCTCTCTTTGTATGGATATGTGACATGGGAAGAATCAGTTTTAATTTAGTTCTTCATGTAACCCTTTCCACTCTTCAGAGCCCACACATCCTGCTGGTTCACAGCCCGCAAACTCGCTGTTCCTCTCCTACCCACAGGCGTGATCAGCACCACTGCTCCTCCCCTATATGAGCATTGCCAAAATTATCATATATGAGCATGTCTCCCACTGACATGATGAAGAAATGTTGTGTTTTACTGTCTGGTTTAGTTGGTTCTTGGCCTCCTCTTTCTTCTTAGCACAATTTTATCACTGTCAGTGGTAGTCCTGTTTCCAACATGGCTTCACTATTTCCCCCCCCTCCCCCCCGCCCCACTTTATCACCTTTCTATTGTGTTTCAAATCTCTGCTGAAAGTACATTTTCTGCATCATTTCTGTATGAGTTTCCCTTACAACTGCATTCTCTAGATCCGTAATTAGAATATTTTATAATAATTTTATAATTTATTGTATTATCATTTATATGAAATGTCAATGCAAGTTATTTGAATTGCATGAAAAAAGAAAAGGTCATCACTGATGGATAGCATTGGCAAAAAGTTGTCAATGGTGTACCAAATCAGTGAAAAATTTGAATCTTGGTGTATAGAATCTGTTTAGAGTGTCTTTGCTGGTAGTATTCAGGGAAGTTTGTAATCCTTTATAGACATTTTAATTTCTTCCATAATATTCTCCCATGTGAAGATGTTTATTATCACTGATATAAAAGAGAAAGGTGTTTTTAGTTAGTATTATTGAAAAATCTGACTTTTATCACTAATTCTGTAGAAAGAACAAGAGAGCAGAACATACAAGAAGCAACAGACTTATAAAAGAGCAAAAAGTTTTGCAGCATTCCTGGAGATGCCTTTTCATTTCAGTGGGTAAAATAAAATCAAAATTTCCAGAAGAAGTTCTTTTAGTTTTCAATTCTCTTGTCAGCATTCCCTTACATATTATCAGATGTTGTTTATAGAGTATGAAGAAGGCTATGCCAAAAAGTACTCATTTGCCCAGAAAGTAAATAATTCAGACTTGGAACTTCTAAAAGACACAAGAATTAAGTGCAGATCTTTCAAAGTATGAGGGTGCCTAATTTCCATTGATTTTAATTCCCTCAAGGAGATTCAATGGGATTTTATGCCCTAAATTCCTTGAAAATATCTGTACACTCTGAATGGAATCAGCCCAAAGCACATTTATTCCTTATGATAGAAACAGATTGTTGTATTGTTTCTTGTTCACCCCCTCCAGTTTTTTAATGCTTCAACTGTTTTCCAAGTAGGATGGTTAAACAATGGTTAGAACAAAAACTATATAAAGTTCAATTTTCTTGGATTCATCTGGGTCTTTACTCTATTTTCCAAATGAAGCCCAGTCCTGCAGCACTTGGAGTTACCTGAACAAGTTCTCATTAAATAAGCTGGTATGTGGCCATGTAGCTCCTCATTGCTAAGTGCCTATGTTCATGGCAGCCTTGGGATAAAAGAAGGAAAATAACTGGGAAATATCCTTCAGAGGAAAAAAGTGTACAAACCACCTCCCAAGCACTGTAAGAATATGGGATGATTGGCAGTTGCAATGGTGTAGATGATGTGTATCTTACCTCACAAGGACTTGCTCCTGTGAATGTTTAACAAAACCTGTCTTTGTGTAACAAAACCAACTGGAGATGATGAGAGCTAGATTGAGATCTTGTGGATGGCCTTTTTCTGAATGGTCAGGAGTGCCATATCTTTCTTTTGTCATATTACAGAGACACCAGAAGCATGTCTTTGGGGCCCTGATCTCATGGGTGGCATTCTTGCTCATGGCAGTGGAATTGGAACTAGATTAGCTTTAAGGCCCCTTCCAACCCAAACCATTCTATAGTTCAATATCTCAACCCAAACCATTCTATAGTTCAATATCTTAACCACAAGATATTCTACCTCCTCTTTTCACCCAAAGAACTTTTCTTAAAGCATGTGTTAAGCCCTTCTTTTGCAAAGCGATTTAACAAAGTTGTTAAATGCCAGGAAAAAGCAAAATGGAATTAATGAATAATGCTGTAATCCTATAAAAATGCTGCAGGTGTACCTATTCGATTTGATAAAATTGCTGTTCAACAATACTGCCATAGCAGTACTTGTATTTGACCAACAAAACACCATGTGCTCTCTCTTACCTCCTGTGAAATAGTGACTCTGTTAAAAACATCAATAAAGCTGCTATACTTTAAAACATAGTTCATGAAATCATAAACACAATGTATGACCCCAGCCAGCTAAAAAGAAGAGAAATGTTCCTGTTGTCCCATGGAAAAAAAGTGAAACTGCTGTCCTTTTCTTCTCCTGGTAATCATATGGACAGGTAAAATATAAAACACATTCATACAATCCATCAACATTAATACTGGGATTTTCTAGAATAAGATTATTACAATTTATTTTCCCCCAAGCGCTACGTGTGTGATAGGTAGACAGAAAACAAGAAATAGTTTACTTGTTTGCTGTAAAAAACCCAGTGATCTTGGACATAGTAAATACAAAAGTATACTTTCTTCTTTAAAGACTTCACTCAAAGCCTGCTGAAGTACATGGGCTCTCACAAACTGCCTCCCAGCTTCACTGGAAGCAGGCAGCAAATTGCCCAAACTGCGTCTTTAATGACTCCACTGTTACGTTCAAGCCTTTCCAGGTAAAAAGCCAGTTCATGAAACTACTTTGTTGCCAGCCCCTTTTCCTGTCTCCCTGTATGGTATGACTGGTTATCTTAATGATAAAGAGACTGCTGGACTTTCAGTTCCTACCATTGCTGGAAAGACTGAAAGTATAATATCCTTTGCCTTCAGAAAAGTGTAATCCTTTCTCTCTGCCTGCCGTATGTGTTGGGATGATTCCTTCAAACACAGCTATGCTTGTGGATGTTTTGATTTTCTTTTAGGCAGAGATGAGTTTAACAGGAGAGTTTCACCTCAAAGTGTAGGTGCAATGAGTTTGTTTTGGCTCACAGCACAGAGAGTTTTAAACAAAACAATAAATTTAAACTAGGAGGAATCCTTCAAGTACTCTGATATTTTTCTTTTTCTTTTGCTCTTTCTTTTTGTGTTTAACAGGAGGTGGCAGTTGTAGCATTTGCAAAATAGTAAGTACAATAATTTGACATTGTGATATGATTACTTATGTAAGTGCTTAGACATACAAATACCTAAGCACTAATGTCATCACTGAGAGTCATGGCAGTTATTTCAGCCAAGTTAATAAAAGATCATTACTGTAACTATCTACACAGGACTGAACATGATGGGGAATCTGGGATATGAGAAGCCCTAACAATAAAAAACACACTCAAAGTTTATTCTTAGTGTAGTTGTGCACATGGGATTATTCCAACAACAAATCAGAAATAATTCAGTGGATACTTGATCTGTAGGGTTATTTAGAGATAAAATTATACAAGAAAACATCACTTTTCTTATGCATGTATCTTACCCCCTGTTTTCTCTGGTGAGGAATCGAAGCACAGTTAATTTAAACATGATTTCTCTCTAGTTTACATGCTCCTGGATCCTAACATAGAGATGTAAATAGCTGGGTGTGAACTTGCTAGGTATTATATTCAGCTGACACAAACAACCCAACCAGATAGTTCTGTGTAGATAACAAACTCATTTCTACATTGGTTGGGAATCAGAGCTCAGGTGATTGTTGTTCTTTTAATGATTATTTATTTAAATTAGTCTAATTCAAATACAGAGTTGGTCCCAGTCTATGGCTAGCTGGACAAAATTCACAGGTTATACAAAACTTTGGGGCAGGAGTTAGTCCCATTTCCCCGTCTCATCTCGATCCTCACAGCCATGACTTTTCCATGGCGTTTTGCTATTGCTCCTTCTTTTCATCCAGAAAAAACCTGCAAAAACAAGCCTTGCTGAGTTATGCAGGGGCCAACAAATCTAAGTCCTGGCAGATAGGAGAGGAGGTAAATAACAAAGTGAATTTCAAAGTGATATCAGCAGGAATGCCTCACTGAATGGGCCTGCCTCCAATCTGCCCACAGAAATTTTAGACAGTATCTCTCCGGGCTCTGGGGTTCAAAGAGAGCAGCTGTCCCTGAGTTAACCAGGAACAATTGCATTCAACACATCTGCTAAAATTAGTATTTCCTACTGTGGCCTAGAACTGAGTCCAATACTGATCTGAACATAAGTCCTCCACACAAGCCCCTCGTTGAACTGGACAGCAAAACTCTGCACCAGTGGGGTTTCTGATGGAATGTAGGGATCGTGAACACAAGACATACTGCAATGCCATGCAATGTCACTGCAAGGGTTTCCAAGTTCCTTCCAAAAGAACGATCAGTGTCTAGATAGATCAGCCCCCAGACTGAGACTGGAAGCCCTTTTTAAAACAAACACCATTGCTAGAAAAGGATCTAACACGTTTCAGAGGGACATCCATACTACAGTTTGAAGACACATCCACCTGGAGCCTTCCTTCCAGAACCCCTTTCCCCCTCTGCACCAGCACTGAAAGCTGTGGTCAGATTGGTTGACTGATCCAGCTGAAAAACAACCATCCCAAAAAGAACAAAACCACTAGTTTTTACCAGTCTCATAAACACACATTTAATTGCTGACACTGATGGATGAGTGGCAGTGGAAAGGTGAATGCAGAGAGAAACATGGGGCCTTCCATATCAGCAGCAGCAGAGTCTGAGATTGGCATAACCCACTTGTGAAACCTCATCCTATGTGCCAGTTGCTAAAATTCACACAAGGAAGGCACCACATTTACTCTCTTAGAGAGGGTAATTTTGGGCTCAAATAAAAATTCCCAGGAAGTTAAGGTCTCCTTTGAGATAGAAATACCACTGCCACCAGCTCTCGAAGCTGCTTGCCACCCTCAGCAGCCCTGCTGATCACAATTTCAGAGCTGCCACGGTGGGAGGAAGGGAGCCTTTCTTCTTTTGCTCTGCAGCCAGCACATAGTATTTCAAAATCAGAAGGACTTGGCATAGATCTGTCTTTACTGGCAGTTTGTTTGTATACTATGTTTACTTATGACAATGAAATACCAGAGAAAGACATTTGAAGCTGATTTATCAGTAATTATCAATGTCTAAGGCCATTACACAGCAGCCTGTAACAGACTTTGTCAGCCAGTGGGATCTGGCCTGGAGCATCAACAAGGTATGAATGGAGCCTAAAGCTTTCCTTTTACCTCTGGAAACAAAGAAGGAAAATCCATGCGTTCCTTCTTCATCCTTCCCAGTCCTAACCCGAGTTTCTCTCACCCAGCGGACAGGCAGGAGAGGTTCCACTGCAGTAGGATCACTAGCCAGCAGAGGCAGTGGTAGCACAGGTAAAAGGTCCAGGGAGACTCCTTTCCCTCACTGCTTGCACTTGGTAGCTCACAAGTCTCTGACTGGTTGGATTTGAGACTAGATGTGGAGGAGCAGCTGGGAGCATGGGGGTGAAGCTCCCCTAATGTCATTCTTCACCTTCCTCACAAACATATCTCCAAAGCTCCAGGTCACATTGTAGTCACACCCAAACTCGTGACCTGTAACTTACCACACCTCTCTCCCCACGTGCTCCTCAAGGCTCTTCAAAGTCATCTGACCCAAGAGCACTTCTGAGCTTCTGGCTCCTCTTGACTCTCCTAAACACTTTCCAGGATTAAAGAAGCACAGCAGAGAGGAACACACTTACCCACAGAATTGAAACCTGTTGCAGGAAAATTGCTATAGCTTCATGTATCTTAATGATTGAGTTTCATTAATAGGCTATGTGTCCAACAAATTTGACCAGATCCCCACTGAGCTGGCAGATTTCTGTGGAGAAATCCCTGGCACCACATTTGTTTATCTTTGTCGACAATTTGTCTCATTGTCTCTGTCATTGATGAAACCACAAAGAGTGTGCCAAGATCATTTGCCTCAATAAAAATGACAACAAATTTAAGAAGCACAGATATATAAGCTGCACTACAATCTTTATCAGTGACACCCAAAACCGAACTGGAACCATTAGCTTTCAAGGACAGGAGTATTAAAATAGGTTCTCCACGTTCACAAGATAAACCTGTCCATAACACATATTTGTGTCCATGAAGAAGTCACTTTGATCTTGAATATAACCTTTTAAAGAATTAGGAAAATAGGGGGAAAAGGCTGTTTATTCATATAGGACATTAAGATTGTGTAAAGAAAGGTACAACATTGAGGTTTTTGAATCTTGCACAGAGGTGTTCAAGTGTAATGACTTGATTTCACTGATGTTTAATCCTTCACCTTCAAAGTGAAACTCCACAGGAGTTGCTTCTAGAAAATGTAAGAGGGCATCCACACAATTGGTTCATGCAAAGTAGTTTATATGCATTTGTCTTATAGCCTCAAATAATTCAAGGTGCTTTTCTCACCTGTCCCCAGTTAGACAAAACTCAGATATTTACTCCTGATTGAAGTTACAGCTGTCCTTCCTGGCTCTCACAGGTGTGGCCCAACACAATAATTGTCCCAGGGCCTGTTTCTTGCACCAGCCATGGAGCAATGCATGGTGCAAGGGCCTGAGGTAGAGCACCTGATCAACCGCTCCAGAGAGGCAGAGCACAGCCAGTAACATTTCTATCTCTGATCTCTCCAGAGTCATTTGCAGACAATGGCCTTTACTTACGTTGAATAATGTTTAGTTCTCCAAATTGTCATATACAATGTCAATGATGTAAAAATACTTATTCTACACATCTCTGATGGCACTTGTCTCTCATATCTTGGACTATGCCCTATTCTGAGTTACACTCCTTGTGTTGTGGGTTGGGTGAAAAGTCACTGAAGCTATGGGTGTAACCACTGCCTTCCTTTAATGCAGCTGTAAGGAACAGTTAATCTGCTTTATGAAATAAGAGCGACCTCTCCCCAAACAGAAGCATATGTCACTGTTCAAACCCATGGTACACACATGGGCCATTCAGGTTGAAGGGTGTAGCAGAAGGGTTTAGCTGACTGGTTTTTTTAATGGAACAGGATGTGTATGCATGTTTCTGTGTGTATGGAAGAGGGAAAGAAAAGCCCTACAAGAATGAATACAGAAAAATTAGGTAGAGCCCATATGAAATAACAAGACTGAGACCATTAGAAAAAAGAAGAAAGGAAGTCTTTGTGCTGAATGCTTGAATCTTCCTGAGCTCAGGGAACTGAGACTTCATAAAGACTTTGTAAATAAATAGAATTTATCAGAGAGATCTGATTCCATATAAAATTTCTCTTTCTAAAGGAAAAAAAAAATCACAGGACTCTGAACTTAAATTGAGTGTTCAAGTCAAAAGATATGAAACAAATCCCTACTGGAATCAGGAGAATTGCACAAGATATAAGCCAGACTGGAATTTGCCGCCCATGTTCAATATTCATTTTTCCCTGCCTCTAACATGAACACATAAACATATGGAGAAAAAAATTGAAGGCATAAGAAGGGAGGAGAAATGGAGAGTAGAAAGGGAGCATGTAAATCTTATCATTCCTCATATGTGCTCAGTACAAAATTATAATTTAATAATGCTTATTTCTTGACATAGTCATTAGATATTTTTTCCTTTATTAAAATGAAATAGCAGTGATAAGCAATAATTCAAGGTTTTCGATTTGATGACATAGGCTATACAATTTTGGCTATATGGATTTTTGTGCTATTCATAAGCCTGTTTAGCTTTGCACTTGTGTTGCAGAAGGATTGAATTATAGCTTTGCAGTAGATTAGATTTCTTTGTATTATTCTATTTATATCTATCTGGTCCCTCTATTACACATTTTCTTCATAGTATCTTATAAACTGATTGGGACATGTCTCCTTTTCTATTGTGTGCGTAAGTGCCCACCACAGTATGGATTTAAAAGCAAAATTAAATACCCAGTATCCCAGGCTTAGAAAATCATTGGTACTCTGTTGCTGCATTATGATTCTGCCTACAGTTCTACCTACCTACTTTCAGCTTATACAGAAAATGCAATTAGAGACATGGATTGTTGAGAAATGGGAATTATTTTCCATGATTCATAATGACGAAAGTTTGCCCATTTCTGGCCCCATTTGCCATATTTGAGCTTAGCTGAGGAGAGCTTTTGATGACACTCTTATGCTCTTAATACAATATGCTGTGTAATATCTAAATATGTTCTCAGCTCAGTTGCCATCTTTGTTTGCTTTGGAGCTCTGTGTCTTTGTGTCCTAAATATAAGATGTATAATCCTTGCATTTGCTTTGTGACTTGAAATAACTAACATGCTGTTATTTCCTGTGAGAGACCTAATAGTTAGGGAAAATGCTGAGTATTTGCTCAGCAATAAAATGTTCTTCAAGTGATAATACATCTTAGTATAAAGCAGATTCTAATATGGGTCTTTTCTTACACTGTATTTGTTGAATTTGGTATTCATGAAAGTAGGACCCAAGAAGTGGACTAAATCCAAGTACAGTGTGGGCAGGTGCTGTACAAGCTTTCCCTCTCGGCTTCTCCGAGACCCCCTTCATCTCAGTTTGTTGCTGTTTTTACACTCTGCTTCCTTACAGAAGAAATGCAGTGTTTTTATTGTGTGGACAAATATTTGCTGGATTCTGAGATGAAACCTCCTCAGTTTTTTTCCCCCTGTGCCTGGTCCAAACTGGGGTTTTTATGGTTGGGAAGCTGGTGTTCTGATATAGCTGAACAGAGGGTGAAGAAGAAAAGCATCAGACCTTGTTGCTCCTTTTTACTCTCCTCTGCACCAAGAAAATAGACATTTCAGCCCATTTATAAAGAGTCTGGCAAAAGACATTTGATTATAGTGATAATGTTTGAACAAAGGCTCAGTAGAGATATAGCCTGTTTTGGGGGCCTCAGTTAAATGAGGATGGCCTTTTGTGGTCATCTAACTGTAAATTAAATATGAACCCATGATCTCTGAATTCATGTGCCCTAACTAGATTACTCCAAATAGAATTTTAAACTAATTTTCCACATTTTCTATATATTTATGATAAAAATGTAAATGAAAGAATCAAAACCTGGTAGCTTTACTTTATAATACTTCACTTGAAGCGTACAGGCGGGGTAAACATTGGAGAAAAAAAAAGTATTAGTAGCTCTGGGAAGCATAGAGTGTTTAATATCCAGATTAAATATTGGTGGAGCTTGAGCTCCTTTTCTGTCAGTCTATCACCTGCTGTTGTAAAAGACTCCTGCCACATGTCTCCTGACCAATTATGTCTGCAGTAGCTTGGGAAGAATCTTCTATCCGGCTGCTCACGGTGCTGTGGGCTATGAACAGGAGACTGCCCTGAATTATTCTCAGGATAAACCCTTTATAGGTTTTAGAAACAATTAACTTATCTATTTTCTACTAGTCCAAAAGCTTTATGGGTAGCACAAATGTAAATTTATTTTAACCTCAAATCCAATGTATAATTTTTGTGGAACTGGAAGTAGGGAACCAGTGTGATTGGAAGATACATTTCAATTAATTCTTCCTCCGACGCTTTATCTCCTCGGCATCAGAACCTTTTATAGTGTTAAAATTAACAATTATGCAGCTGATGGCTGGCTGAAACCACAGGGGATCTGGAAAGGGCTTCAGATAACACAACATGTATAAATCATTCAGGAGAACAATTCATGAAAGAAAAGTTATCTGTGTTTTGGATGACATTGGAAGAACTAAATAGGAGTCAATTTGAGGAAGAGACATTTTGCTCCATTGTCCAGCCTGGCTTTTTTTTCTTTTTTTTTTATTGTGTTGTAATATACATTTTCAAAATTAATTAACCATTAACAGCAAGATAAATGTTTCTTCTTGTGTTAGGGAAATGCTGGCCTCGGTGGTGAAAGATTATTTCACATGAGCAGCACTCTTCAAGAAAGCTGTTGCCAGATAAGGTGGCGACTGTACTTTGAAGAGGAACAATGAGAAGTGACAGACAAGACCGTGTTTACCAAACTGAATAGAGGACTCGCAGGTTTCCACTCACTGCTCGGTTACCTAAGCCCAGGAATCAAGGCTGGAGTGCTGTTTCACCAACCCGGATCAGTAACAAAGTGGTAACTGCTTCAGAATATAATAACACACTGTGAAATCTTACTCCAGGGGGTAACGAATAACATTTTCTTAATTTAATTTTTATGAAATGTTTAAAAAATTACTTTGTTGGAACAGCTCTTGTGTTTATGAATTTGGCAGCTGTGGAGGATTTTTGTCCTGTTCTCTTTTTACAACGTTCAGACTTTTGATTACAGGTTGGGGTGTGAACGCAGCACAACTTGAATGTGAAATCCTTCTATTTCAACCAGGCCAGAAATGTAGAAACAGGAAGAAGATGTTCTTGTTCTGCAACTTAGGGAAGATCTAAATTTGGCAGCTGCACTGTACACAGAATGGTATGGGACTCACATGTGTGCAGTGCTCTGAGCCACAGTCCTGAAAATAACTAACTCCAGGAGCATCGTATAAACCCACCTCATCCAGAAAAGGCCACTGGAAATAGGAATCTTCTTCCATTTTTGTCTCTATTGCTGCAGAGCTTGCAGAGCTGATGCCTTCAGTATAGGGAAATTGCTTGTGGCCTTTTTCTGTATTTTTTTATTAATTTTTTTTTATTACATTTATGCTGTGTTAGTGATTCTACAGTCCTGAGCCCAAATATCTGTAGAGTTGAAGTCTAGAACAACCCCACTGTCTGTTCATAGCATCTGCAGTTTCTTTGTCAATATGAACAGTGCAGATCAGCACTGCCAGGTGAGCGTCCAAACAAGTTCAGCAGGAAAGAGGAATAAAAATAGAACATGCATGAGATATAAATATATATATATGCTGTATATATATAAGTATCTATATATATGTGTATGTATATGTAAAATGGGATTGCTTCTTCATCCTGTCACAAATATATCAAGGGGATTTATGTTAGAGGACAACATTAAACAAAATTTGTGACACACAACTGACAAACAACCAGACTGTATTTACATATGTAAATGTATATATGGAATGCAACCACTGTATGAAAAGGGTTACTAGATATCATGTTTATTTTAACATAGATGTCTGAAATTGAGAGTGTAAGTTTTCAGTATGTGCATAATCAGCTGTTATCTATTTATTAATAGTTTTTATAATGCATATGATTTTTATTTTTCTCATCCACATTTATTTTTACATTTGAGCTCTTAGCGTCTCAGGTTCTGGCTACAATATTACTGGACAAGGGTACAGAACGTATTCCTATGGAACTTTGTATCCCTGAATATATTTTACAAGAACATACAAGCATCTTTTTTTCCCATTCAAATTAAAATCCATCAAATACAAATGTTACTGAACACAAGTGCAGAAAATATTTGGTTCAAATCACATTTTTTTGTAAACTGTCAAGAAAACATTTTCTAATATGTGAGGGGAGAAACCTTTCTGCTAATTTTGACATACATGTGTTAGCTGCATAGTAGATTTTCTCTTGATGACAATCAGCAGGTTAGATTAATCCAGTAGCATTACAGAAATAATAGAGATCTTTGTTATGTATGTTATCTAGAAGATCTTTACAGAGGTCTTGGGAAATGGACCTAATAAGCTATATTAAGTAATGATATATTGATAGAGCTAAATAAGACACACACATACATACACTCTCTCTCTCTCACTAGTGTAATGTTTGGTAAAGTCCCTTTGTCTCCTACTGGCCCACAAAAGTGGAAGGTTGAGATTCTTTGTTGTATATACCTGTGCCAGAAACATAGTGCAGATCAGGGCCAGCTCACAAAGTTTTACTTGAGCAAAAATTTCTTCTGCGCCTGGGAAAGATTTTTAGTACCTCTGATTTATTTTGTTCCATTCAGGAAATCTGGGTCTATTTTTTTTAATTTTTCAAACTTCAGGAAACTGAGTTTTGAAAGGG
Source organism: Drymodes brunneopygia (assembly GCA_013400955.1). Taxonomy (NCBI): domain Eukaryota; kingdom Metazoa; phylum Chordata; class Aves; order Passeriformes; family Petroicidae; genus Drymodes; species Drymodes brunneopygia. The sequence continues at coordinate 230,325 of VZTZ01043734.1, forward strand.
CATTTCTTGGCTTTGATTTACATCATTACATTTCATAAATAGTGAAATTAGTTTTGCTTTTTGTTTTGGTTTTTTGTTGGTTTTTTTTTTGGCTCAGCAGTCCTGGAAAAGGTAATGTAGTCCTTGATCATGTAGAGATAAAGAAATGGGGTTTGACAGACAAGGGCACTGGCAACATATTTCTTGTTGAGGCATTTAAACCAGTAACATCCCTTCCAACCTTATGCTTTTCCTTTGCTAGGAGTTAGCACATATGGAACAGGGATGGCTGAAGGAAACATGTCGGCTTCTCACCTTTGACAGTTTTTAGACTGCTGTCTCAACATAAAGTCTAACTAGTGGATATTCATCACGCTAGGTCAAGCTGAGGTTGACATCATTGCTTCCAGTGTCTGCTTGGTACATGGAAACCAGAAGCAGAAGTATGGGCTAACTGCTGGCACCATGGCTAAACACCAGACAAACTGTCCGTCCAGCCCTAAGCTTTCTTGAAGTGCAATCTTTGCTCTGACACTGTCCCCTCTTCAGCAACAAACACTGCTCAGATCTCTCTGCCTAGTCTCCTTACTATAAACTGTGATGATAAAGAGTATTCATCCTGTTTTGCAAGGAATGATTAATAAACAGGCAAAAATCCATCCCTCATAAGGCTTATAACCACAAAGCCACAGTGGGATACAGTGTTTGTTGTTTCTTTGCATGATTCTTGTCATGTTCTTGGGGCTGGTTGTTTCCTACACAGGAGAAGGAAAGTGTGAAACTAGCCCACAGTTTTTGCGAACAATCAGAATGAACCATATCTGTAGAGAGTATCTTTAGAAAGCAGAATACATATCCAGAGCACTCAGAGCAAGAACTGTTAGTCTACTTGCTAGTGTTCCCACCTACTACTGTGACACTTGTATTTCTGCTGGAGAGTGGCCCAGCTTCAAAGGGAAGCTGAGCCACTTAAATAATGTGGGGCACATCACTCTAAATAGCACTGGATGTGTTACTGAGCAACTTAAACTTCTACATGTGTTTTCTTTTGGATTACGGCTCACAAAGAGATGGTGAGATTTAATTTAATTGATTAAAGTTATTTCTTCCAGCACTTTCAAACATCTGGCCCAAGTCAGGACACTCTCAAAGACACTTCCTCAAAATAGGTTCAATTTTCATGAGCTGGCTTTTTCCAACAAAAGCAAGAAAAATCCTGGCCATTTCTGTTGAGAAAATTTAGGTTTTTAACTCGTGTGAGGGTCCGTCCTCGAGACACTGCAATGACATAATAGTGGGCACAAAATGTCTCTGCCTTGTCACACAGAATGTGCCATTCTGCACTTGGTTCAGTAACCTGGTGGAGAAGACAGGTGTCAGTGCTCACTGGTGTCTATTCTGTATGAGTTGCACAGTGCTTAAGCTGTGAAATCCTGTAAGAAGAAAAGGTATTTGCACAATGTCTTCTTAGAGATAGTGCTGTTATAAATCATCACATAAAGAGAAGAAAAACCTTCTAATTGCATGCTTTATCTTCAAAAGTGATGAATTTCAGAACAATCTGCATATCACGTACCTTGTTAGTATTTTAGTGCTAAAAGGCTTCTGTTGATATATATCCAGCTTCTGTTACCTGTCTTTGACACACCACATAGTTATTTTCTTTTTAATCTCTGAAAAGCAGAAATATTGTGAGTTCTTTGCTGGTGCCAGTATGGATAGGAGCCATCCCTAAAGAGATGTATATTGCAATTGGCAAGATATAAATCACACACTGTATAAATATAGAGGTGTTTGTGTGTCAGGATGTTGGCAAGTGGTTTGTGGGAAAAACTACTCTGTTGGATGCTGAAAGCATCTTTCAGATCTGCCATTTAAGACTCCTCTTTTCTAGCTGCTTTAGTGCCAGTCTTTGGATTATCATTAGGGGTATATGTGATTGCTTGTCCAGATGTTGTACAGAAGTGCCTTGAAAGAGAAAGAGGAGTTCTTGCCCCACTCCTAGTGAGAATGATACTGTTAGGTATTTGTTTCAGGGTTTGTTTGCTTTGGTTTTGGTTTTGTGTTTTGGTTTTTTGTTGGTTTTGGTTTTTTTTGCAATCGCTGTCTTCATTCACTAATGTCAGCCTTTGTTTATTTGTACAGGAGCTTTGTTCTCTATCTAATCTGGGGATTGCAACTGCCTTTCTGTCTCTTTGAAGCAGAGTAATTAATCCCTTCCAAATCTCACCCGTAAATTGCTGTTTCTTGACTGTCCACTTGTCATTTCCCTTCACCCTGTTTCTTCTTTTTATTTTTCTTGCTTTGATGAACTTACGTCAACTTGACTGCAAGTTCACAGGTCTCGTAATGTGTCTTAGTGCAGTTAGTTTGCTTTAAATCCTATGGCATGAGTATTGTTCCTGCAGTGCAATCCACACTGGTCCTATGGAAAGCTCCAGACAGCTTTACCTTCTTCTAGAATCCTTCATTCTCACTACTTGACAGGGCAGCTGACAGAAGCAGCCAACAGGCACTGCACTTTGGGCACTCCCTTGTGCAGAAGGGTGCAGGAAACAGGAACAGAAATGATGCCTGGCAGTAGTGGTACCCCAGGGCATGGTCCCCAGCACCACCTTGGTGTATCAGGGACCTTAACACAGACTGAGCTTGCGAAGGAAGACTCAGCTGTCTGGGTCTGGGGCTGACAAGATGCCTGGGGCTCCTCACGGAGGCTGGGGCAGCAGGAGGTGAACTCCCTCCCTTCCTTCAGAGAGGTGGGCGCTGGTGGAGGGTCTGTGCCACCAAGTCAAGGAGCTGCAGGAGATCAGCAATCTGGGCAGAATCTAAGATAATGAAAGCAAGAAGCTCTGATACTCTTCCTGGGAAATCAATGTGTCAGGGTGCCTCTCTCCAGTGCTTGTGCAGCATGGGGATCAAGCAGGAGCAATTAGAGATCTGTGTGCAGTTGCAGGGCTATGACCTGTCTGGGGTCACAGACAGACATGGTGGGATAGCTCACATGAACACAGTGATGCAATGAATGGATATGAGCTCTTTGGGAGGACAGGACAAGGAAGCAAGCAGAGGAAGTCACCCATTAATTGAGAGAGCAGCAGGAGTGCACAAAGCTTTGCCCAGGGATTGATGGTGAGCCAGCTGGGAGTTTATTGACTTACCTCGTCATGACTAGATAGCAGAAAAAGATGAGTTTCACTGTGGTGGGGTCTGCTACAGACCATCTGAATAAGAAGGAGAAATAGACAAGGTGCCTTCTTCAGATAAGTGGAAGAAGACTCACTTTTCACAGAATGACCAGATGCTTTGTGATGCTCAACAAGAGGAGGTGCAAAGTCCTGCACTTGGGAAGGAAGAGCCCCATGCACCAGGGACAGGCTGGAAGGCTGACCAGGTGGAAAGCAGCTTTGCAGGAAAGGACCTGGGAGTCCTGATGGTCACTAAGGGGATTATCAACCAGTAATGTGCCCTTGAGACAAAGAAGACCACCAGCATCTTAAGCATTATCCCAGCAGGAATTCATCACCAGCAGGTTGAAGGAGGTGATCCTTCCTATACTCAGCATAGGCGAGACACATCTGCAGTCCTGTGTCCAGTTCTGGGCTCCCCAGTGCAAGAGAGACACTGATGTACTGAAGAGAGTCCAGCAAAGGGCCACTAGGATGATTAAAAGACTGATAAAGGATGTGATGGAGCATCCACCCTATGAGCAAAGGCTGAGAGGCCTGGGACTGTTCAGCTTGGAGAAGAAAGGCTCAGGGGAAATCTTATGAATGTACATAAATACCTGAAGGGAGGGTGCAAGGTGGGTGTAGCCAGGCTCTTCTCAGGGGTGCCAAGTGAGAGGACAAGGGTCAAGGGGCACATTCTAAAACACAGGAAATGGCATTTCACCATTAGAAAAAAACTTCTGCATTGTGAAGGTGGTCAGATACTGGAACAGGTTTCCCAGAGAGGTTTGCTCTCCAGCTTTGGAGTTACTTAAGCCCCATCTAAATAGTGTCCTGAGCAACCTGCTGTAAGTGACCCTAAATAATCAGGACAGTTGGATTAGACAATCTCCAAAGGTGTCTTCCCATCTCAGTTGTACTGTGATTCTCTCATACATCTTCTTGCTCTTCTTTGTCCTTCACATTGGAAAAAAGGCTGACCAGAGAGAAAGGCAGAAAGATGAAATGGTGCTTTGATCAAGATTGTGCTCTTTCAGAAAAGAAGTATATCTATATAGTGTAGATTTTATGCACATTACCTGCCAGAATCAACAAGAAATTCGAAATAAATGGAGGGGATACCCAGGGGAAGCTATGTGTCTCATATGTCTCAAGCAAGGAATGCCAGTAGCTTTGACTGAGTAGTTAAATATCCAGACAACATAAACTGTGCCAGTAAATCAATAGCAGTTCTCCATTTGTGACATAATTTCCTTGTTTTTTAAAGGCAGTATTTTATGACTAGATCTTCATTACATGCACAGTCAATGGATCTGTTGCCCAGAACAGGTATCTGGGAGTCCCCAGCTGGGGAGGTGAAGACTTGCAGCCTAAATCTGCGAGCTTTGGGAAGGAAAAGACTACAAACACAGCAGGCTCGAGTCCAGCTGCCAGCCACTGTTGGGATCTGATACCTTGCAGATCCACAGGCAGCTCCATAAGGACTAGACCATCTTGAGGAACAGCTCAAGCATTAGGGAGGATCAGAGAGTTTGTGTGTGTGAGAATCTTGATGCAAGAGGCTGTCTGGCCATATATATTTATAATAATCATGTTTAAAGAATGAGAGACTTTCTGATCACATGTTATCTCAGATCAAATTTTGAGAGGATTGATTTTTTCTGAAGCTACAGCATATACAATAATTCACAATGGTAAAGTATTGAATAAACACTACACTGCCACCTTTCTTATTATTTGTCTCAAGCAGTACCAAAGTCAGTCATAATTCCTGAAAATGAATTCCTGCTATTAGTTATCTGACCTGGATATGAATCAGTAACCTAGAGCTGCAAAGCCATGCATATAATTACACCACTTCCCCACTAAACTTGCTTTATTATTATAACTGTAAACAGCCATTGTAGAAAAACTGCTTCTATATTGCATCTGTAGTCTGTTCTAAAATGATGACATGTACCATTTTCAGAGAAGATTTACTATTTAAACATATTCCTTTTAATATTTCATCCATTGTTCTCAAAAAGACAATAATTTCTACCCTTCTGTATTTTTTCTACATTATTTGGAGTTTAGGATCTATTTCTTAAGAATAAAAGCACAATACTATCTTGCAGAACTGAGTTGTCATGACAAAAATTGATATCAGTCTAAATTATCTATGCAACAACATGATAGAAACCTAGAAATAGGATACAGTAGCAAAGCAGTTCCACTTCCATTAAAAATAAAAGCTCTGTTAATAAGCTGCTGGCATGATGTCATTTGATATAACCATTTTAGGGTTAATGGTGGTTTGCTATCATGAAGGATTTTGCAATTGTTGAAGTTATCAGTGTCCCCATATATGCCTTAGCTCAGCAAAGCAGTTAAGCATGTGCTTAAGTCTCATTCTGTAATCTCTTTCTCTAACCATAAATCCTGCTTCGTTGACTTCTGCACTTTTTATAGCTTGCTGAGGGAAATTCATGCTACCTGTTTGGCAACATAACAGTAGCATGACAGACTAGTGCATGCCTGCACCATGTTTAGGATTTTATTAGAGAATACATCTGGAAATGGGAGGAAGATGTAATAACAGAGAACATCACTTTGTTCTTTCAATTTTACTTTATGTAAAAGCTTTTAACATACAAATGGTGTGATGCTAATTGCAGTGTCTATTGAGATATTGATACTAATTCTTCAATTATATTCATTATTATTTAGCTTTTATTTATTGACCCTGCAAGATGCAGAAAGCTACATATGAGCCCTAAATTCTTGCAGTCTAAAAGGCAGGTCCAGAAAAATATGGATGCCCTATGGAATTCAAAGATAGGGAATAAAAAGAGTGATTTGGTGAGCACAGTTGTTTCAGGTTTCTTTCCTCTTTTCTGTGTGTATTAACCAGCCCAGTGGCTGTACATTTTTGTATGTTTCCACATTTTGTACAATGATGTCAGTCACTTTTGTACGTCAACCACGTGCAAGTAGATAAAGCAGGCACTTTTGTCTCACAGGAAGGCTGCTTATTCTAATGTACTTTACACCTCAAAGTTATTCACAGCACTATGCAGGTACTGGTGCTGTAAATAGGAGATGCAGGTCCTTATTCCAAGCCCTTTACAAGTTTTCACATCATACAGGCATAGGTGATTTAAAGATATTCAAAACCTCTGGGCAATGCCCTGAGCCACTCAATATCTAGCTTTGAAGTTAGCCATGCTTTGAGCAGGCCTAGGTGGACCAGATGACTTTGTAACTTTGTAATGATGCTTCAATATAAAACAAAAGGAATAGAGGGTGAATCAGATTCTCCAATAAGACACCACTGGTTGTTTCATTATGTTCAACATAATAATGGCAATTATTAAGTCAATATACGTACACCAACATGTTAAAGAAATGTAATGAAGAGAGAAAAAGAAAAGTCTTCATGGAGGTATTAATGCTATCTTTTAGGGAGGTTAATGAGAAAAATCCTGTTAGACAAGACCAGCTGAGATATGGAATATCATTTTTGTAAGAAGTGCTGACATCTGAGAATTTGTTATTGTTTCAATTCAGGGTGAAATCAAATGTTTCTGATATGCCATGCAAATATTGCTTTAGAAAAAAGACTTAATTTCTTCAGTATTTAATTTCATAATTCTACCACTGTGTTTCAGACTTCATTCTCTGTTTTCACCAAAGAAAATGTGGGTGCTATGTATTTATAGAGTGCTGGGCAGATTCTTGTGAGAGGATGTGCAGTGTCCCTTTGCCACACAGACCAGGGGTTGGAGCACTCACCCATAATACAGGAGGGCTGGACTGCACATCTGCTGTACCCAGACTTGTTTTGGAGTGAGCATTTTCAATATCAGAACTTAATGTCCAGGGCAGCAGCTGGCAGCAGAACCATTATTAATTACTCTCAAGGGCATGGTGTGCAGACTGGACTGGGACTAACTTTTGGGGCTTCCCTTAGGATGCAGGTTGACTGTCACTGAATGAGAGACTTTGAAGAAATTAACCTTAGCCAAGATGGAGAAGGAGAAGAAAGGCAATGGTAAAGTCCAAACTGGTATTATTCTAGAGACCAAAAGAGACATTAAAATTTTTGAAGATTTTTAAAAAATAATGTTACCCACTACTACTACTACAATAAAGCAGCCAGAGATGCAACTATGCCAAAACTCTAGCTTTGATAATTAGCAATACCTGAGCATTCAAAACTAATCTAGAAGTAGAATGAGAGGAGAGAGAATATAACCAGAATAAGTTCCATGTAAATGGAAGTAAGTGTAAAGAAAATGAAAGGAAGATCCCTAAGAAGTCCACGAGAAGTTTTTTGTTGCCCCAAACCTTTCATGTTTAGGAATCAGAAATCTCAAAATAATGCAGCTGTTTCCAGTTTTAGACTTGTCTGAGGAAAATGGACAATTCAGCATCCCAAAATGTCTTTGTGTTTTGACAACACTGAGATACCTGATTTGACCTCAGGGCTCAGTATATTGTGCTTGGTCATAAATAATTCCATTGTCATTCTCATAAAGAGTCCCAAGACCATGAATTTGACTGACTGTGTTGGTTCATTTTTCCCTTTCTAAATAAGCAGTCAAATGTGTATTCTAATGCTGCTCTCTAAACCTGCTCATGCTTTATTTTAAGTTCTCTACTAATTTAAGGTGTTTCCAGAAGAGAGCGACATCTTTTATTGGAGCTGTCTTGGTGCCTAACAGTTCAAAATTAAGATCAGAGTATGACCAGAGCATGATTTTAATTCTTTAAATAATTCAGCCATAAATTTATCATTGTCTTTAGTGAGATGTGTTGTTGCTAGGTGTTTGTCATTTTTGAGAGAGGTGGTGCTAACAATTGCATGTCTAAACCTGAATTTCCCTGAAAATTACTTGTACTCATGATCAATAAGCTTTGACAGTTCTTAGAGATCATTCTTAAATTGATAATAAAGGCTGTGTCTGTATGTGTGGTCTTAATTAATGTAATTAATTAAGATTAATTCATTAACTTCCAATTAAAACAAAAACCTTCAGGGGTATCCTCTGTAAATATTTATGTTTTCAAGCACTTAACATAACATAGACTTCCTTTTCCCACCATTTTGTCAGATGACAAAGTTTATGGCTGAACAATCAAATATCTCCTAATTCATATTTAATTTGCAAATGATACACTTGCACCTGGAAAAATCATCCCTGCTCTAATGCATGAAAATGGGAAAATTGACAGCTCCTTTCTGGCAGTAGCAAAAAGTGGTTTATGGTAATTTAGGCTAACCTTGACCTCCCATATATAAAAACATAAAACTCTTTAACACCCACACTCTAAGTCTAATTCTCCTCCTGTTCTTGAGTAAATTAACACTCCACTTGTTAGCAGATGGGATGGGTAAAACCCAATCTTAGCTATGATGGTGTAGGAGATCTATGTCCAGACCTTCCTGAAAGCATCTGGACACCACTTAATTTAAGCTCAGCCTCAGAATTCTTTACTCCAGGACACGGATTCATTTAACTTTTTCAGTTTCTCTTTACCACAGTTTGGATCCTATGTCCCTTGCCCATCTTTGCACACTATTGCTCCTAGAGTGCCAGTCATGCACACACACCCAACACCAGCAGTCCTGTGAACGACTGATTCCTTCACAGTCCAGTCCTCGTGTCCCTCTCTCTCCTGCCAGAGGTGATGTGACAGCCTGTGCATAGTCTGACCAGCTGATTTGCCTTCCAGTGTCAATATTTTCTTGAAGTTTAGGGCAGAAGAGCTGATTTTCTCTAAAGCTTCTCAGAGTACCAAAGCTGTATAGCTGTATTCTCCCTTTTTTACTTTTTTTTTTTTCACATCAGGACCTCCAATGGGTAAATCTCAGAGGTTTATCCACTTTGAAAAAAGTTTTATTTTCTAGTAAAAATGCACCGTGGGCTTCACACAGTCTGAGAAAACATCATTTCCCAAGGGGATATTGAACATGCTCAGACGAGTGCTCTGTTTTCCTAAGGACACCTGCCAGAACCTTGCTGACATATCAAGTGTTGAAAAATGCTTGGCATCAGCCATCTCTCACAGAGGTTCTCTCTTTGTTGACAGTAGGAAACAGCCATGTTATGCATATTTCTTTAATTCTCTTGGCTGCCTACATAGTAAAGTGTCTCTTATATTTTCTTGTATAGCCACTGATTCTCAAAGAGAAAAGAATATCCAGCTCCTCTTTTGGTCCGGGTTTTAAGGGAATGGGAACTTCAGACCAGGAGCTGAACAAAGATGGGAGAAGGGTCTTTCTCACCTTGGTCTCTGATGGAAACTTCTATGTCTGCTGGAAAATATGTTCCATATAATATTTGCTGTTTTGGTCTGTTGTTCCTCTAATCAGGTTGTGTTTGTGCCTTTGTGATCATACTGAGGACATCATGGGTTTTTTTCATTTTAGGATTTGGTATATTTCCTTGAGTGTTTTTCTGATCTCTCTCTCCCACTCTGTCACAGTTTATTTCACATTTTACCTTAATGAGAAGTTGTTCACCCACATAAATTCCCATTTGCCTTCTGATGACCACAGGGCAAAAGCTTCTTAAAGCACAACCGTTTTGCATGAAATTATCCATCTCTGTCAGAGTCTGTCTTCAGTGTCTCTATTAATCTCTCATTTTTCTCTTTGCATTGCATAGGAGATAAATCCACCAGTAAGGGAAAAGCTCTTTTTTGTTTGGTAGGGAATTAATAGACAGAGCTCCACATTTCTGTGTGCAAATTTTTCACTCATGTACAATTTTTGCTTTTTGACTATTTGTGCCTCAACAAGATCCTCTGGCCAATTGCTTCCTGTAGTAGTCAGACTACCTTCTGCCAAACGAAACATTATGCACAGCTATCAGGCATTATTATCAACACCTATCCTGCAGCAGAACTTTTGTTTGTGATGAGTAATTTAACACTCAACACTCTGAAACCTAAAGCTAATATTGTGAAGTGCTCCAAGGAGACAAATTGCGTGTATCCTAAACTTTTGATAATCATCTGGTAGTTTGGGGACACTGTTACTCTGTGGGTTTTCAGAAAACAAAACAACAGAAATTTCTGTTCCTCAAGCCGCGCCGCCAGGAACTTGCTTTCCCTCTGCCAGAGCTGAGTATCAGCAGCTTGTGGTGCTCTCCTGGCACAGGGAACACAAGCTGGGGTATAGGTGCTCCCTCTCCAGCAGGCTTTAGCCTGCTTTGGAGATCATTGATCCAAAATGAAACTTTCTGCATGCATTCAACTTGCAGCTGATGAGCCAGTCCATCCTCTAATCTGCTTAACATCTGATTCCTGGCATTAGACCAGTATAGCAGGGTTTTGTGAACTTATAAATATTACCACTTTGTTGAATGAGGTTCCCTTATCACAGGGAGCTACTGTCTTTGACAGTGATTTTTGGCTTTCACCATCTTTCACTCTCAATGCTGTAACTTAATTGCTTCTCTACACTGAGCAGTGCAAGAGTAAAATATTGATCTGCTTCTCTGGCTAAAGGCTATATAAGCAATACAGTACACATTCTTCTAAGGAACCCCAGTGATCAGTGGAGAAAAAGAAATTTAGCTGTCAAATATAATAATTCCTTGGTGAACCCCTCCTATTTGCCTCAAGTTCTCCTTAACACTTAGTTTAGAAATATATAAGGGGTGAGTACAGCTCTGGCTGGCATCAGCTACCAATTACAATAACTTCCCAATGAAAAATGCCTTGAGATGTTTGCTACTTTTGTTTTGTGGATTTTTGTCGTGTTATTAGAGCAAATTAACCATGTGAACCATAGGTGGGCTCAGAGGCAGATGTAGAATTTTCTGAATTGTGGGAGGTATAAACTCTTTCTCCCTAAGGATTCACTGCTGTAAGCTGAGAACAGTGGGAACAGTCCGTACAGCCAGACTGTCGTCTCTGTTCCCAGCCTCTACTGCTGGCACTCTTCATGTGTTCGATTGTCTATGTTCCCCCTCCTCAGAACAAATATAATTCTTCCCCTTAGCATCTCTCATGTGTCCCCTTGGCTGACAGTGACCTCTGTTCCTCATATAATTCTTCTCTCTGACTTGTCAATAGGTTGTTACTCCTAGTACACATTTCAGCTGCCAGCTTCTACTTCAGGCATCTTCTCTTTGCCGACTTGTAAGCCTCAGATAATTCAATGCCATATTCACTCTTCCATTTTACTCTTGCATCCTCTCTCCTCATTGTCACTTCCCAGCCGGGGTATTGGTTTTGTTGCTTTCTTAAAAAAGGCATTATGTAGTGGACATCTCATCTTGAAACTTAGTGCTTTCTAACTTACATGTGTTGGGGCAACTTCGACAGACAGCAGCTATCTTTGCCTTCTGATGTGCACAGCTGCTCCTCGTGATCATGGTCTGGCACAGACTCAGCTTAGATGCATGCAGAACTGTTCCAGCCAGGACAGTGGAGATCTTGGCATAGAAACCAGAGAGATGGCAGTAGAAGGGTGTTGGTGTGTGTGCAGGCTCACATGACACAGGTTAAGGGGCCTCCAGGAGAAACAGCCAAGCCTGGGAAGTGGGGAGTTCTCCAGGTAAAGGAGAGCTCTGTGGTACCTGGAAATGGCATTAATGAGGAAAATCCAGACAGCTATGTTGAGTGGCAGTGCAGGACAGTGTGGATCTAAGCAGTCCCATGACACCCTGTAGGCTGCTGGAAGACTGTGGAAGCAGAATGCTCAGAACTAGAAAGCAAACAACTCAGGCAAAGGAGCGGCTTCTTTGGCCTTGCCAAACAAACAAAAAAAAACCCCATTTGACAGTGATTTGCAAAGTCTGGTCTTTGCAGACTGGGAACTCAACAGTCCCTCCCAATGCAATGCTATGCCACGAGGGACATAACCTGGATGTACACTTATTCAAATAATGAATGGGAGTAGAAAGGTGGCAGCACTTGGAGATGTTGCTCTGCAAGACAGCAGCTAGAATACGGGTTTTGTTTTGATACTTTTTTAAAAAGCATTGAAAATGTGGAGAAAGTGCTGAAAAAATGCAGTAAGTGATTTAAGAATTGGAAACCATCTTTTTTTTTTCTTAAAAGTCTTATCAGAAAGAAAATTGAGAAGGGATTTGATTAAAGTATATAAATCCCTTTCCTGAGAGAAAACACTGAGCACTGAAGTGATCTTGAATTTAGTAGAGAATGAAATTGTGGTTGGAATTGGAAGTTAAGTCAATCCAGGACAGAGGTTAGATACCAATTTTTTTAGCAGTGAGTGGGATTAACCATTCAAACGAACTACCATGCAATAGATTTTCTGTCTCCTGCTATTGTGAGATCAAGACTAGATATACTCTAGAAGTTATGCATTAGTCAAACACAAATTATCCTTTCATCAAACAGAAGTTATTGGGCTGTGTACAGATTTAATTGGGTGATGAAGTAATAGGTCTAACATACTGCAGATCAAATTTTATGATCTAATAGTACATTTTGGCAGTAGAATTTAAATGTGGATGTGTGGATGTGTATCTCAGAGCTCATAATTCTTAGGATTGCTGAGTGTGCTGGTTTTGATTAGAGGGTTCTCCACCATCTCTAAATTCCCATCTCCTCTATCAGATCATATCTGTGCAGATTTTCCCCTTGCTATCCTCCTAATTAGTTGCACAAACACACTTCAAATTCTGTATACACTCTGTGCTGTAAATGTAATTTCTGTAAACACTGTATGTGTTGTAGCACCTCATCAGTTTTTAACAAATCACCAGAACATACCTGGTCCCTTTAACGAAGTTCTCTATTCTTATGGGAAGGACAATGAAACACTCAGAGGTTCTGATTTTGAACAAGCTGTTCATTCAAGAATATTTGCTCACAAAACTCAGTGCTCAAATTGAATGAGAGATTTTGCTTCTGATCATCCATGCAAATTCATGTCTACATATTAATTTCATATTTCAGCTGCTTATCTGTCTCATCTTGCACTGTGCACAGCTCATCTGAAAGCAGTGATGACACGAATGATCTTTTAAAAATTCTTACTATTTATATATATGGAGACTTCTTGTATAGTAATTCCTGGTTGGGTTTTGATGGCTTAGTATTTGTGACTAAGGAGGTTTTGCTTGGTAACATCTACATACACATTTGAAAGATCAGGTAATGTATTGCAGAACTGTGGACACGTGCGACGTCAGTAAAAATCAAGAAGAATGCTCAAGCTGTGTCCAGGATGACCAAGCATATGGTTCAAGACTTCTTTCTCCATCCAGACCTGCATGTGAAAATGTCCTGGAGACTATCTCACCCCTAATGACCCCAGCTGGAGCATATTCACAGATCAGTTTTTATGACTACATCTGCAGAAGGAAAAGATGCAACCTGTACACACAGCACATGTATTGGGAGTACAGTGATGGGAAATGGAGAAGACGTATATATAGAGAGATAGATAAATGTGCAATATATTAATAAAGCTACCATATGTCCCTACTGCAGTGCATTCACTGCAGAGTGGGGAGGTTTACTTGACAATGATGTTGTGAACATAAAACTCTTTTAGGTCATAGAGTAGTAGAGGTGCTCCTCGGGGTAAGTTCATGACAGAGCTGGAAGGTTAATCCACAAACTGATTGGCAGGTAAATGACCTTTTACCCAGAGAATACTAACAGAGATTATCTATTTTGTAATTAGAGATGTGATTGAAACAGATACAGGTATATCTGAGTCATATTATTGACTTCAATAACTTCAAGTGAGGCCCAAGACTCAGTGCCTTCTGTAAGGAGATGAATGGCTGATGCCTTTTTCTGCAGTTCCTCAAATTTCTCATACTTTGGGCTTGGAGATCTCTCCAAAGTCAAAGTATTAAAGAAACCAAACCACTTAGAAAATTCCTTGATATTTTACTAGCAGGTATGAGACAGAGGGTTTGAAACTCTTTCTGAGCTCCCGTGGATGGGTGGACACTAATCTGAGGATACTGAGCTGGGCAGTATGGGGTTTGAGAGCAGCTCCTCAATTTCATGATAGCTACATTTGCTTTTGGCCCCCTTGATCCCAGCTAGCACAAGAAATGACAAATACCCATAATGGCAAGGAATCAAGTCTGGAGGCATATGAATTTTCTTGATGGGGTCCTACAGTGGCTGAACTAACTCCTCAGGAGAAATGCTCAAAAATGGATGGAGTGAAAGGTATCCTGATGTTATAGTCCTTCCTAGCTGTCAGCTCCTACATAGGGAAATATTTAAATCAAAAGGATTAAATGGAAGTCAGCTGGAGGGGAAAACACAATCAGAGATTCAATAAAATCCTTTCGAACTGAGTACCAAATACCTTTGTTTTGAGAACAAATTCCCTGGGAAAGGAAAAGTAAAATTCAATAGACAGCTAACATGATAAAATAATACAACCAGAAAATTAATACTTTATATCAAATCAATAAATGTATCACTGAAGTGCAGAGTTGTCTTTCTGAAATAATTTGGTTCAGTTAAATTATCTGTGGAATGCTTTCCTGTTCCAGGCCATTTACCATGGGCTGTCACAAATCCCAGTTCCAAAGGACAGTGGGTGATATTCTGATGATCAGAAAGCCTGAAGCATCTGAAAAGCAGCCACCAGAATGAAGGGCTGCTTAATACCTTTAAATAAGGAGAAGATTGACTTTTTAAAATGACAGATACCTTATTGAAATTCTTTACAGAACAAGAAAATAGATTCTTAGCAGAATTTTTGTTTGGATGTCAGCTAAAAAACAGCTTTATATCATTGGCAAATTGTGCTATTCTACACAAATATCTTCAGTGTGCAATTAATGAGTGGAAAGTGGTAGACAAGGCCATGCTACAGGCACCCCTGTGCATACATGGACCAGGGAAAAGCCCTCCAAAAGAAAGGTTTGCAGCTATTCTAGATGAGATGTCACCACAGACTGCCGGGTGCAGTGCCAGACCATGTGGCCTGTGATCAACCTGTGAAAGTTGCTTCAGGGGGAGGAATTAGCCACCCACAAAACCAGACAGGCAGAAAGTTGCTCCCTGTAAAGATCTCACGACAAGTTTTGTGCGTGGACTTAAACCTAATCCATGCGGCTTCTGCAGTGGAAACATCTTTGGCATTCTCAGAATTGTCAATACTTGTGACAGCTCCCCAAACACTGGTGCAGGTTGAAGCAGGCAAGAAGCAAGGCTTCTTTTGTCATTTTGTAGGCAGGAAACTGGAGCACATAAAAGTCAGGGGTGCAATTCACAAGCCTAAATACAAGCATCTACTGCCACTGTAAACACCTGAAGGTATCCAAAACATCTGCACAGGGCTGGCAGATTGCAGGCAGGACCTACAGGAGGTCCACAGTCTGCTGGAGCAGAGCTGGAGGCTGGGCAGTATATCCAGGGAATCAAATATGGTTTTATGTGTAGAAACCTGAATTGCTCTCTGAATGATTGTTCAGGGACTGAATATCTACCACAGGATAGGAGTCTGGAAGTAGGTATTTTGAGAGGTGGTCCATTTGCTTTCACATGTACGCTTCCAAAAAATGTATAATTAAAGCACTCTTTACCTTATCATGTCATGGACACCTCTCTTCCTTTCTCTCCAACACAGAGCAACATTTCTGAGAAAATTACAATCTGAGTGGTTCCTCAGACTTGTACCATAACATAATAATGGAAATCCATTTATACACAGCAATTACTGAAGCTCAATGTATTTGTAAATGTGTGCAATGTATTCATGGCAAAAACAACCAATACCATGTGACTTCAGCTCAAGATTTCAAAACTAGAAAAAAAAATTGCAGATTTGGTCCTTCTAAAGCCAACTCATTTCCTTCCCATAATGTCCTTTATGTGAGAATTTCTTGAGCTTGAGAAATCTCATCAGCAACAGTTCAGCTTAATTCTTTCCTCTCGAACCCATTCAAACTGTTGTCTTTTAAATGACTTTTTGGCTTTCTGACACTGTAGGCAGCTTAGCTGAAAATTTGATTAAGCAAAATAATTGCCTGTTGTACAGCAAGAATGTAAGTTTTTGTGGGAGAACTGGTTTTTTTGTCATTCATCTCTGTCAGACCACTGTATTTTGATGTACATTTGAATTGATGACACTGCTGACAAATCTGTCCCTGCCCATCCTTTGCTATTATCATGCTTTCCATTGACATTTCTGAGAAAATAAAGAAGATCTTAAAGTTTCTTAAGGACAAGATCCACAGTCCCAGTATCAGCTCTGGGTGATCTCTAACTACATATCACTAGTAAGGATTTAGCCAATTGAGTTGTTATAGCTTAACTAAAATAGCTTCAGCAAAGTTGGAGGGTATATCAGCTTTCAAACAAGATAGCAGATATCTCTCAAAGATGTGGAGTGCAGCTCTCCTTGTTGAGTCCTACCCTATCACACAGCATAGCATAACCAGAAGTTTTGGCTCAGGAGAAACCCTTGAATCCAGTGAGGTGTCACAGCTGGACACAAAACAAGGATGGTGGCTTTTGGCCAACTCTTCTACTGGTGCTGTGTGAGATAGAAACTCTTTAGTGTCACATACCTCTGTAGTTCCAGCACAGGGCTGCATTCTTAACAGGCAGCTTTGGGCAGCTTTTGTTGTCTCCCAGACCAGACTGCTGTTGAGTTCATGGGCATGAACTCATGTGCTACTGAAGTTAAGACCAAACAGTCAGTCAGGGAATACTAACTGGGAAGGAAATAGGAAGGAGGGAGAAATAAGCAGGAAGTACCCTGTTGCATCGACACATGGAAATGGATCAAAGGAGACCACTGTATCGTGGCACAATGTTAAAGTACAAAACCAAACACATTTTGGTTTGTACATTCAGGCGTTTGTGTTGCTAATGAGCACTATTCTGTCTGGAGTGCAATGTTAGTGTGATATT
The DNA here is from genome assembly GCA_013400955.1 of Drymodes brunneopygia. Taxonomy (NCBI): domain Eukaryota; kingdom Metazoa; phylum Chordata; class Aves; order Passeriformes; family Petroicidae; genus Drymodes; species Drymodes brunneopygia. Next base: position 247,331 of record VZTZ01043734.1, read on the forward strand.
CTTGGGGGTAAAAGCATCATGTCACTCAGTACAAGTAAGTATTTAATAGGAAAATTTGTTTTTATATTTCAAGCCTGTTAGTTTTAGAGATCCTCTGGCTGATAAAGTATTTCTGTAGACCAAAAGGAAGGTTTTGAAACTTGATGGATAAATAACCTAGGTGGTCTTAATAGTGTTATCAACAGGTTTTTCGTCTTGACTAACATTTGAAATCCAGGTTCAACAATATGCCAGATTTACAAATACAGATGGGACTTTTTTAGGAGAACTGGGAATAAGACAGGATGTGATGGACAGTGTTCCAGCCAAAGCCCGTAGTTTCCTACCAGTGTCTGCACTAGTGTCAAGCATCAATGGATAACAAGACACATACTTCTGAGTGATCTGTAGTCTTAGAGGATTAGGAACTTTCAACTCTTTGTCCTGGATAAGTGTTGTATTAGAAATACTGAGATGCAGTGATATAGACAAATAAAACATTCAGGATACCTTGGAAGATCATGGAAAAAAGAGGCTGGAAGTGGCTTTGAGAGGTCATCTACTCCCTCCACCCCCTCCAGGCAACATAAACCATTCCTATGACATTCCTGACAGACACTTGTCTAATCTGTTCTTGAAAGAAACACCAGTGACAGAGATCCTTCATCCTCCCAAGGCAATCTATTCCAAGGTTTAACAAGAAAGTTCTTCCTAATGACTATCCTAAATCCCCTTTGCAAAAATTTAAGCTCATCAATTTTTGCCCTATCTACCAGGGACACGAAGAACAGATTATTCCCTGCTTGCATGAATACACTTAAAAATTATGAAAATTTCTAACTTCATTTCCCTGATACAGACCTTGCAATTTCAGGAGGTAAAAGGAGACTGGTAAGAAAAGAAGAAGTCTTGAATCAGTAGAGACCAAGTGTATATGTGTAGGATTTCAGTCTATAAACTGTTATATGCAGGCATAAAAGTGACATATAATGGATGTACATTTTATGGACTAAGGTGCTAGAAATCAATCACTACGAGTACAGTCTAAGACTGCACAGCCAGGGGAAAACTGATTTTTGACAGGGATCATACCAGGAGTACCAAGCTAAAACTTGTTAGTGGGTCTTTGTCATCTGCCTCAAGGGCTGCTTCTGGTATCAGTTTCATTTTGCAAAGTGGCAGTTGGCTTCTGACTTTATTTTAGGGTCATGGGAGGAGGGAAAACATGAAATAGAGAGAAATTAGTTTTATCTCATTGGATAATATATAGAATACATCTCCACTGGTAAAGTACTTTGGAGCAGTAGGAGCAGACAGACAGGGTGAAACAGTGCTGGGGACCTCATACACACACCCTGTGCATTTCAGTGAGGTTGAACCTGGACTGACTGCGGCACAAGCCCAGCGACTGAATGACTTTAAGCAGTGGGAGCACTGGATGTGCACTTCTGGAGAATAACTTCTGGGTTAGGTTTACTCAACAGGAATCACAGCTGATTCATGCCAAGGTGTGATGTGAATCAAGTGAACCAATGCCCAACAAGTGAAGACAATTAGGACACTTTGCAGTCTGGATTTGAACAAAAACGCTGATTTCTTTCTAGATCAGCAAAGTGCCAGGTTTTGCTCTCTACACCATTTCAGCAGGCAATATCAAGGGCCAGTTTGATGCTGAATCTTGAACTAGTTACCCAAAAAGAAATAATTTCCCTAAGCAATACAAGCTTCCATGCACAGGGCAGTTTTCTCCTTAAACCGCTGGATCTACAGGGCCAGACAGTGTATTTTCTGCAGCCAGCACATCTGTTTAAGGAGTTCCCATTCTCCTCTTTCTTCCCAGCCACTCATGTTTTCTTGCATACTTGATTATGAACTGTGAATTTGATCTAGATGCCGAAGGACAACAGAGGAGCAGAGCAAAATGGCCAAAGTCAGTGGAGAGACAGTAATTACATCATCACAAGTGAAGAACAAGTTGTGAATCAGTCTCAGGAAATGATGGACCCTGCCAACAAACATCTGTCTGAGCTGCAGTACTAACAAAGAATCCTTGGCTCTTCTGTAGCAATTTTCTGCTTCCCCCAAAGTGAGTAGATGGTTTAAAGAGGGAATAGGGTGAGGAAGACCACCCTAAGGATCGGTTTTGCTGGATGGACAGGACAGAAAGAGCAGTGTGGGTGACGAGTTGAAATCTACAGGGATTCAGGCAAGACGGTGAAGCCTTGATAAGGAATTCAGTGCAGACTCAAGAAAAATGGATGACAGAAAGGAAAGGCATACAATGGAGGCTGTCTGGAAGTAGTCTCTAGCCCTAATGCTGCTTTTCTGGTATTTCTTCCATTTTTCAAACATGGTTACTTGTATGGTCATTTGAGCCAGAATAGACAACTTTTTTTCCCCCTACTCAGTTTTCAGCAAGGTCAGTGTGCTGGTCTGCTTCACCACACAAATGATCAGTGGAGGATGGGGTTTAGGAGAAGGAGCAGAGGACTGCCTGAGTCATGGCCACCTGAAAACCTCTGTGTAAGCTTTGTGTAGCTGAAGATGAGTTAAACCCAGGCCAGGCTGACTGAGAAGAATGGCAATAAGGTTATTCACCCCTGCGGTTTGGAAAGCACTTAGCATGATTTAAAATGAAAGAAATGTCCAAATATAGAGACCTGTCTTGATCTCATTGGACACAAATCTCCTTTAAAGGCAGGATGAAATTCATTTTACCTGTCTTCAGTTATCTAGAAGTTAAATGTCTAAGCCAGTCACCCCGGGCTCCCTCTGTATTCCGTCAGGAGTAATAGGTATTTCCTGAGGGTAATTGATCCCTCCTTAAGTTGGATGTCTGACGCAGGACACATAATTTTCTTTTCCCAGGTGCCAGCTTCTCCCCATTGACCAAAAAAAGAAGCAGGGTGGGTAACTCAAACTTAGATGATGAACTTTTGGGTGTGTAAAGGTAGGAGGGTTGAATCCCGCCGTGGGGAACCTCACCATTTGGGTACCACTGTGAAGTCATATGGTCACAGTTGTATTTCACACACGTGGCCAAAGCACTGAGTGGCCTGCACATAAATAAGGCCTCACAAGTCAATGAATGACAAAACCCTGTTGCTCCAGGAGAGTAGGAGTCAGTCAACAATGAGAAACTGCAATTCCTGGCTGAGATGGCCGAATAATTCTTCACGCTATGAACTTCTGATTTGTGCTCCATTTTTTTACTAAGATCTTTATCATAAATCAGAGCAAGGGTTGGGCTTGGTGTGACTCAGTGCCCCACTAAACACAGTAATAATTTGAAATCTTAAAAATTTGGTACAGACATTATGATTTAATAATATAGTAAAAATAATTGCAACAAGGTGTATACTTTAAAAAGCCTTTTCTTATGTGTATGTGAATTTCCTTGTTTATTCAGCTGTGGCATTTCAGCTGGTAAACAGCCATTCTATTCAGCTGTATGCATTTTATTACATGACATTTATTTCTGTAATGCTTAAATGCTTTTGTCATACTCCAGTCAGGTTCTGTCAGGCTGAGAACAGGAGCTCTGTTCAATTTTTCCCCCTAAAAATGAGTATGATTTGCTCAGTTTTACCAACAAGCTACAAGTCTCCCAAATCCAGGCACTACGTAAAATTTCCCTTTTTTCACTACTTGCCTCACTAATGTTTAAACATCACAGTTTGCTGTACCAAAAAAGCCTCATTTTGAATCTTTCTGCTCATAAGAGACTCACTCTGCATCTTGATAATGTGCTGATGGAACATCATCTTCTATGTATGTATTTGGTCTGTGGTAATGCAGAGTCAGTGTCCTAAGAGGAAAAAAAGTCATGAACATACATGAATGATGCACTATACACTTTTTACTCTACCTATCTAGCTAAGCATTAAAAAAGGGCAAAACAATTTCTGTCTTATCTTTAGGCAGCAGATATTTTACGTGGAGTTCCCTCCCGTATTAATGCACCCACACTATATCACATCCAGTGTAAGAGACATTAAGGTATCAGACTTCCAGGTGAAAGTAGTGCCAGGGAACCATTGTCGTACTCAGGGGAATAAAAAAATTACCAAGAGTTACTCAGATAAGTGGGAAATTGTGCTAGGATCACCAGGAACTATAGTAGGTATTACTATCTGTAGGGAAAAATAGAACGGAACTAACTGGGGTTAAAGTTTCAGTGACCAGCTCCAGGGTAATTTATTCTCCTGTGGGCCTGTCGTTTTGGGATTTTTTTAAGCTACAAAAGCCAATCTTCACTCAGGAAATAGCATTTTTTTGCTTACATGTGACGAGTTTGTCTTTTGACAGTTTTTCTCTTTAATCAGAGTTTGACTCTATCACAACAAATGGCATTTGTGTTCTTCTGAGCAAAGAGCTAGACAAGATATAATTAAAAACACTTTAGCTGACCTTTCATAAACCATGATCCCCAACAAAACTGTTTGGAATCACATTAAAAAATGGTCTTACATCTTTTGTGGGTACAGACAAGATTACAGGATACTTTTATTTTAGAATAATTACGCTGTGACCTTCAGTGTTATTTGCAAAGGTCATATTCTCTTCACATACCCTTGATTTCCTTTCAGTTTTCCCTTTTGTCCCACCAGACATAAATTTAGCAAAGGAAGAAGAAAGAGAGAGTATTTTTCCTGTGGTTGAAAACTGAAGAAGATAGTTCAAAGTCCCCATAGGGCTCTGGGCTATGATAGGCTATTTTCTACCATTTAGCTCCTGTATTATCACTACTCCTTTTTCTTCATTATTCTCCACTTATCACATGCAGCATCACTACAGAGCCCAAACAGAGAGTTGTAATTACCCAGCTGCCACCTGATAGTACCCCTTCTATCATCTTTATCTCACAAGGCCTTGCTGTTTCATCATTGGATAAAACTTGCCCATGGCAATGCCTGTGATAGCACATCTCAGAGATACATTTAAAGTTTACTCATTTATCGCAGAAAAATGCTGAACCCATGCAATTATTAGATACACTTGCCAATTTATTTGTTCAGTAAGGCTACTTTAACTCCTTTTTCTATCAGCTATTTGTTCTGTTCTTCTTGAAAACACTGAGGTCACCTTTGGGCACTGGGGTGAAATAGAAAATTTCCAAGCCATCCAGGCAGAAGGCAGCCCAGACACTCATTGATAAAAACAGACCCATGCTTTTCCTGGCTATGTGCTTTGAAATGCCTGTATTTTGTGCATATTTTTTTTTCTCATATCACCCTATGAGGCTAACTTGTGGGTCACATGGCTTGAGCATCCCATGCTCCCAAAGTAGATTTCCTGCACTGTGCCACCACTGTCAAGTCCAATCCAGAAATACCACATTTGGGAAATAAGTAATCTGCTGACAAGCATGAAAACTGAGCATAAAAATGTGAGGACATCATATTAAATGTATCCAGATGCAATTGCTCTTTGAGTAGTCAGCATCTGCTCTGGCCTGCATGTCTGAGTCTGATATTTTAAATGGGTATTTTGCTCCAGGATCAATGCATGTTTCCTATCCTTCAAAGAGAAAAAAATAAAGAAAATGAGAGAACAGAGAATGACAATTAAAAATAATTTTTTTCTCTAAAATTTTCAAATCACATTTACTGTATAGCAGCAGTAACAACACTTCCAGTTGAACCCCATGTCAGTGCCCACTATAGGGAGCCCCACAGAGCTCTCAGTTAGTGTGTGAGATTCTTACCCATTTTACACAGGCTGTGGGGCAGAAGGCCTGAATTTGGGCTGAGTCACTGATTTGCTTTGCAACCTTGGTCAAGTCATGCAGGAATTGCAAATGTAGGTGCTGAAGTGAGGCATGGTGAACAAAATCAGCACAGGCACTGGGGTCCCAGCACTCACTCAGTAAGTCCTCAGGAATTCTCTCAGGTCAGCCAGCCTTGCAGCAGCTCAGGTGTGATCCTGTGTCCATGAAGGGTCTGTGTACCTCTGTAGTTGCATCCCCCTTGTCCACAAGGCAAGGAAGGCACAGCAGGGTGAGCCCATCTGGCTCCCTGCATATCCAAGTCCCTTAGGCTGGTCTCATCCTCGTACAGAGGTGACTGTTCCTCTCCCAAATCCCAGCTGGCCCAAGCAGCAGTTAAGCAGCACTACATAAGAGTTAATAAGCTTGGCTAGATCTGAGCTGCCTCTGCATACCAACATCCATGGTTTATCAGCCACCTGGATAAACCACCCAGGGGTAGTTGGGAGTTGACTGTGTAATACCTAGGGAGAACGAGGAATAGGAGTCAGAGAAGCCAGAAAATTGAAAAGAGTGTTACCAGAACTGGTCAGTGGCAAATTTTGGAAAGGAAGGTATGGGAAAGCTGCTGCTCTGGGAGGGCATTTCTTCCCAGGCAGAAAGGGACCTTTGCCTCTCCATTGGCTTCTGCATGGGATGTTATTTCTGAAGCTGGGGGCTTTAGCTGGGACAATCTTGTCTGGAAGCAAACCTGGTGGCAACTTCCCTCCTCTGTCTCCTGTTCCTGCCATCACCAGCCCTGTGCTTAGGATGATCTCTGGGAAGTGAAAGACCTGCCATCACACTCTCACTGCAGATGATTTGGAGAGGTCTAACAGCAATCAATCTAAACATTGATTTTTTATTTAATAATTCCATATTTAAAAAAAACCCCACCTGACCTGTATGCATCTCAGTTACTGATATGTAGATGGCAAAATCACAAAATTTCCTTGTTCTGGGGTAAACTGCTTTGAGAGCAGCTCTCATTACCAGGATCACTTAGGCTAACCACACTGTTCTGACACTGCCAAGGGAAAGGGGATCTTGGAGACGTTCAGGAGGAGATGATTGCCTGAGATGCCCTCTTGTGAGATAAACATGAGGATCCCACTGGGTCTTCTATTCACCTTCCAAACACTACACACCAGCCACACCCTTCGGAGAAATTCAGGTAGCTTCAAACGTAGGGTGTTCACCAACATGAGAGAAGCCTGAAAAGTTTCACAAAGCTCCCACCCACCTGAAAAAAAGAGAATGCCAGGTAATTAGTGGAAATTGGCATTGAGTATTGGCTCCACAAAGTATGTTGGAGTTATTTTCTCCCAGCCCCCAAATGCCTCTGAACAGTGTTTGTGTGCATCCTGACACAAAATGACATACCATGTCATAAATTTTTAACTAATATTTTATTGAGTTTGCATGCATTTCATAAATTTTTATTACTTCTTAGCACTCAGTATTTTAGTACGGAGGTTACTATGGCAGTCACTGAAAAAAACCCAAACCAAAACCTATTGCTCTCTTAAAAGCAGTACTTTTAATTAAGCAGTGAATGTGTAGCTAAAACCATGTGCCGTGCAGTGAATATCTGGCTTGCATGACTGTGTAAACGAGAGAGAGACTGAGCAGCTCACAAGCCCCAAAAGCACTTTATTGCAGGTACAGAAGTCATTTCACCATATACCATAGTTAATATTCAGGAAATAAAATTATTATATTATTTAAATATTTGGCTCCGTTTAAGAAATTTTAACTTTGAAACAGAGCTGAACCAGATGCTGGCTTTCTTCAGTGAGCCAAAACCAGCACATGGCCTTCAAGATCTAGCTGTTCCCTCAGCTAGTACCACATATTTTTCTTTTTGAGGAAGGCAAGCCTGAGAGGAAGCATATTCACCCTCCCAAGGCAAAGCTCCTCACGTTTTCAACAGTAGGACATTTGTACTTTCCTGCTTGCTGACTATTACAAAAGACCATGAGAAGTCTGTAATCCAGCCTGCCAAACTGCAAGGTCATCAGGGATAACTGATGGTGAGGAGAAAATTGATACTTCCCACCACCTCCTCCCATGCATGAAGAACAGGATGGTGGTTTTCCAGATGGAAAGATGTCTGATTTGTTCCCTTCTTGCCAGGCATGGTTATGTGGGATCAGAAAAGTGCTCTGTGGAAACAGAAAAGTTGGTTTATGCTCAGTCTCCAGATACGTGGAGGAGAGGGGAAGGGATCATCACTTTCTGACTCTCCCAGACACGCTTTTCAGCTGGGCTTGTATTATTATGGCCTAACCCTTGCAAAATCAACCCTAGAAGAATTCTACTTCCAGCTGCACTTCTGGCTCCATCAGCACCCTAAACACCCACCAAAGACTCACACATGAGGCCTTGGAGGTCAGTCCCTTACTCGTTGCCAACTGGGGCAGTCACTAACAGTGGAGTCACCATCCCAGAGGTATTTAAGAGATGTGTAGATGTGGCACTTAGGGACATGGTCTAGTGGAGGACTTTGTATGCTGGGTCAATGGCTGGACTCGACGATCTGAAAGGTTTTTTTTCCAACCTACGATTCCAAGATTAATTAATGAGTAAGTCATAGCACAATTCTGGTACCTGCTGTTTGTGCTGCAGCAGCACCAGATTCTCTGTTCTGGTACATAGCCAAGACTTGGGCTATAGTACCCCAAGTAGTTAAGAGGACGATGTAAGTACGTCACAAAGAGATGGAGCTGAGACATGAAACAAATAACAAATGCCAACATCCTTCCCTTCCCTGATCCCCAAAAATACCCCAAACAAAAAAAAACAACAAACAAACAACCCAAACCAAAACCAGAGAAGGCTTTGGAGAAAAGAATGTAGAAATTACGAGGATTCACAACTGTACCCTTATGGTATACTCATAGTGAATTGAGACCAAGTCACAGATGTGCTGGTTTCACACTTAGCCAGCTCCACGTGTGTGAGGTTTGATCTCATGAGGGCCCAAGACCAGGGAGCAGTGCCCAGGCACTGACACTGCTGTGTACTTAGTGCTGGGCACATGCTACACAGGCTCTCATAAGCTTTGCTTTTCATTCTGGTGAAATAAATCTTGTTCTTACCTAGATAATCATGGCTTTTTTTTGAGGTCTTTGGGAGAAAGGGCCAGGGATGAATGGCTCTGTTGTTTTCATGGTTTTCATCTAAAAGTTTCACTAAATAGATGGAATCAAGCCCTTGAATCAGAAATAAGCATGTTCTTGGGCAAAGTGTTATTCAGCAAAGCACTTATACATATATATATGCTGAAAGTTAGGTACAAACCTTGTATTCTCTTCACTTCTCAGCCCTATATAGGGGACTTCCATTTGCATACACCAGGCTGTAAAGTCTTAGATTAATTGAATTATGTAAAATATGTTCAACCTGGGTCAAGTCCAGAGAGGAGACAGATCAACAGCTGAAATTTAATATAGATCTTCTTGAACTTCTTTTTTTGCCATGTTTCTGAACAGCAGAGGAGAGGAAACCCAGACTGCCTTAAAGTTGGTCCAGAAAGGATAAATCAGTGTCTCCATCTGTGTAATATTCTTTGCATTTCTGAACCCATGGCAGAAAGTACTCTTTTACATATTCATATAGCATGTGTGTAGGTATTGAGGTGTGTGTGTATATACATATATAAATAAATATATATAGGTATATAAGAGCCCTGAAATACCTTTCTTTGTCTTGTAGCCAAAGCCAAGCAGTTTTCAACCCAGTTATTTGAAGCAGATTAATTTAATATTTTCTATTATGAAGTTTTGGAATGAGAAATACAGGTGTAGCATCATATACAGGTCTAGGTCTTCGTAAACATGTCTGTGATAAAATTCTGCAGTTAAATTTTGCCAAAGCACCACATTTTCCAGGCAGAAACTTGGACAATCAACGCCTAGGAGAGGAGAATTCTATAGTATTAAACTACCTTATGCCACAAAGGCAGCTCAGCCCTGATGATGGGTAGTTAAAATTTTTGGTCCAAAATACATAAAAATGGGACAATAATTGCATCTTCTTTCATAGCAGTGAAAAGTTATTGCCATTATTACAAGAACGTCCTGAGAGTGTAGTCCTAGGAACTGAGGGTGTGCTCTGGAAGAAGAGAGTTGTGATACTGCAGTTTATAAGAAAAGGAGATGAATTATTTTTAGAATATCTAGTACATGTCTCTCTCCTCAAAATCACATGCCAAATAACCTGTCACAGTTGTCTGTATTATTTGCTGTTCCTGGGAGTATCCAGGGTGATCTACGCCAGCAGCAAGCCCTGTACAACCACAGAGAGAGATGTAATCAGTGCCCCATGACACACATATCCTAGAGAGAGAAAACAGGAGCAGCATGAGCAGAGGGCAGAGAAAGATGTACAGACAGTGTAATGCTGAGGCTAAATCAGCAATGAAGATCTGTCACCCAGGCAGATCTCCCTCATCTCCCGAGCCTCAGACCAGCACCTTAAACAAAAGGTTTGGTTTCTTTCCCTGCCCCTCTTAGACCTTCTGCCCATGTTTTGCAGATGCCTATAGGCTGGTTCAGTGATTGCTGCACTGATGCAGTTGAAAGCACTCTGTACCAGAGCAGACTTTCACCAGCTACCTAGGGAAATGGTGGAGTCGATGTTCTCCAGGAAAAAGAATCTGCCAGAAAAACAGAAGAAAACATCAGCACAGTGTGGAAGACTAAAGTAATGGCAACACTGACACAATACTGGCCTTTGGCATATTTTCATGCTGTCTGCTTCATATCAGGCTGAAATGCAGCCTGCGGTGCATCAAAAAGGTGCTCTTTCCAGCAGGGCCATTGCTCTTTTCCAAAGCGGGACATTGGGCTGCTCCTTCCTGGCACCAGGAGGAGAAAGGTTCATATTACATTAGGGAGGGCCCGCATGGCCAAAGGAAATTCCTTAACATTGGTCTTAAAAGGGGCCATATTCTGCATTGTGGATTAGGGCCTGAGGCACGTTCAGCAATCTGGCCAGGAACCAGCTCCTGAGAAACAAACACAGACACCACCTACACCTGTGAAAGAATAAGCTAGGAAACTTCCCCTCAAACAAGATAACGAAAACTCAGCAGGTTAGTCTCAAATCTTCCATAGGAGATAAGAGTTGTTTAAGGAGATACTTTGCAGCTCTTGGATTTATCAAGGCTAGATACAGAAATGGCCTTTCACATAATATTTTACCTGGAATCAGAAATTACAAGAACTTTATGGATGCCAGACATTCAGGTTGGTAGTTTTTTTGGAACTTTGCAAATGTTGGCTTCAGGCACTGGTAGTCTTTCAAGCTGATTAGACGTTCCAGGGTATTTACTGGTCTCTACTGATAACCCTAAATCAGTGGGTTGTATTTTATTTTGGTGTAAAGGCCTCTTTTCCTCAACAGCTTCTGATCTGATTTCTTCCTGCAACATTATGGGAATCACTTTGGCTTATGTATTATTTCAGTTAATTATCATGTTAGTATTGCTAACTGGTCCATAAATCCCAGGATTGTCTGGAGTGACAAAGGTATTTATAGTCCAGGCTCTCCAGTACAGTATTCGATTTTAATGCTAAATTACAAATTTCTGTAAGCAGCTTTCCCTTCAGCTCTCACCCACTTTAAGGAGTGTTAGATGAGTACCATTCAGTTCTGCTTTCAGACAATAAAGCCTGGTCTTACAGGCTCTGCCTTCACTACAATTTTAGCTGTGTCAGTCAGAAGCAAATAGTAGGGAAAGGTGTAGGGGGAAAATGCTAGCCAGGACCGATCCCACTAACTGCAATATTTCTTGCCTGTTGTAAGCTGAGCTGTAAACTAACTACAGCCTCTAAGTAAGATATAAGTGAATCTCATCCTTGCCTGTTTATAAAATGCTGATTTTTTTTAAAACTCAGTTTATCCATATATTCACTAACCAGGAACTGTCATTTTCCAGAGAAAACTGTTTTCATGGTTACCCCTCTAAAGTAGATAGTGGTGGAGGAAATTTTTTCCTTTCTCTCTATGTTGGACAGACAGATCCCATTTTAAGCTCATGAAACTGTACAGTCTCAAGTTCCTTCCTCAATCATGCACCCCTCTAGCAATCCAAAGGACAGCATTTCAAGGGTTTCACTTGCCTCTCCCCTCAGCCTCAGCAGAAGTTTGCAAAATCATTTTGAAAGCATTTGTCTTTATAACAGATCTAAAGATGCCCAATACTTCAGTAATCTCGTAAATAGCAAATAAAACTCTCGGGCATACTCCCTTGATACTTCCACCACTTTGAAAGACAAAGGCAAATTGACTGCCAGATGAGAGTTCTCTAGTACATAAATCCTTGTCTGCAAAGCCACAGAAACTTTGCACAATGCCTTTATCTTTCCTCTCTTTGACTGTGGTGATATAATGGGGACACTGTGTTCAAACAGCTATTTGCTGGAAAAACTGCAAACACTCCAAAAATTAAACCTAGCACAATTGCATTCAGGCTAATGAAAGCTGGGAATGTTACAGAGGTGACGCTCTCCATCTTGCCGATGAGGGTGCATTATGGGACCTGTCATTCCCCGGCACTCCTGGCTGCCAATCTACTGTAGGGAACAGTGCTAACAATACCCAGCGCCTTCCCGACCGCGGGGTTCGTGTCACCGAAGGGCACTGCGCTGACGGACGGGGAGGGACGGCCGGGGGAGAGCGAGCGGCAGCACACGATGCCACTTGAGCAGGGCTGACGTCTCCAGCCTCTCTGTCTCGGGGCATTGATAACTACTTTAAGGCATGTCCTCAGGCAGGACAGTTGACACCCAGGGAGGCCCTGCTAAAAGATGAAATGGAACTGGTGCTTTTGTCTGTGTTCTTGACTGAAGTTGCAGCAAACTGTTACACAGATCCCTAAATTACCTGCTTCTCCCACCACTAAGAGAGATGGGCCACAGGCACCGACTGGCAAAGCTCAAAACACTTTTTCTATATGTAACCATAAAAACACCCTTTTCTCCAGCATTTATATGAAAACCAGTAAAAGCAAAGCTACCTGTGACAAACATCAAAGAAGTGTTATTATTCACAGAAGATACTTCGAGGGAAATCACTATCTAGCTAGAATTTGCTTACTTGCTGAGCCCTTGACTCTTGCTGAAGGTGTCCAGTGTCAGAGTTCAAGAGGGTATCAACTACAAGGCATTGTTCAGCACATCATTAATCTCCCGAGGAGCTCCATCTGCGGCACACAGCCCTGCACACTGGCTGCAAACAATAGGGCAGAGGAGCTGATAGTCAGAGCTCCCACATGAGACAACTGCGAGCCTGGAACAAACAAAATTAAGCGGTGCCTGGACAAGGCTGGGCTGAAACAGGATTCAGCTCGAGGCTAGGTCATGTGGCACGAGCTAATTAGAGCCAGCTTCGGGAGTAGGAGGCAAGGCTTCCGAAACAGGGGAGGGACTACTTCTTTCTCAGCCACCAATGACGGTGGGAAGACTCGCTGGTCTTTGAATTTGGCTCTGCATGAGTTACCCAGTTTTCCATTTTCAAAGCCCCTCAAAACTGTTTTTGAAAATGATGCAGATACTCAGCAACTGAAGTCAAGCAGGAAGTCAGCGTGAGACCTGGGGAATGACCTCAGAGAATGGGAGTTATCAACCACCGTGACAGACCTGGTATCTTGGAGGGCTCATGGCTGAGGCAGTGCATATTTTCAGTATGGTATGTTAATAACAACCAGCACTTGAACTCCTCTGTTTTCGATACCAAACAAGCTTCCTCCTCCTGCTTTACAAAAAGCCAGGGTCATATGGGGGTGATGCATCTGCCTAACAGCTCAAGTATATGGATTTAACAATGTGTTCTAGAGACTCCTGGGATGAGCAGCCCAGAAAGGAGAGTTGTGCATGACTGCCAGTGTGCATCAGACAGCCTTCGTGAGTGCACACATGAGGTAGATGCCCAGTTGCCTTGCCACAGCGTGGTCAGCCTACAGAATACCAGTCACCCAGAGTCACAGAGCATTAGGAACCAACTCACTCCTTCAGCCCACGAACTTCTTGACTCCCCACAAAGTTTGTTGCTATTTCTCTGAGATTCTGGGTAACACTCTCAAGACAGGCAGCCTTTTCTGATAAACCTTGAGGTGGAGTGTTTAGCATAGTGCCTGGGCCTCTTACATCATCCTAATTCAAAAGCTAAAGAATAGTGAGACCTCTGCCAACTAGGCAAAATAAAAACAGCAGCAACAACTCCAGTTACCATTCATTCGCATACATACCACAGCGATGTGCCGAGCGTCCCGCGGCTGCTGCTGCTGCTGCCTGCGGCACCAGTGCCCTGCACAGGCAGCTGTCAGGTAGCTGCAGGGTGGATGCTTTGGTGCATTCAGTTTGGTGCTAAAGGCAGGACAACGCACCACTGTGATCTCTGGGTTTGCGAGGTCCGACGAACATAAAATCCGGCGGTAGGCAGTCCTCTACATTCCAGCATTGCAACAAGATCCTAATTAAGTCTGTACAAGTTATTGATTTGTTGATTCCCAGATCCCCACTAATTCATCTGCCATAGAGTCCTCCTTACTCACACACTTGATGACTGCTTAAACATTTTTCCAGCTGAGTTACTGTGGTGGGAGTTGAGAGACCACACCCAGAGAGCCTCCTAATTTGAATGAAGACCACCAGGGTCCATATCTTACCCCAGTTGTCATATATTTATTTAAATTATTTTGAAGAAGGAATCCATGAGAGAGAGTAAGAAACCTACTCTGTATTTCATAAATTGAAGCACCGAGGTATCTTTTTGAAAGGTGTTTTCTCAAATCTTTAAGCAGGAAAGAAAATTGCATTTGGTCCTCTAGATCCTGAAAGAATTAAAAATTATCAGCTACAGACTAAAGCCACCATGGGTCATTTAGCTTACAATTCCTATCTTTCTTACAAAGAAAATGGGAAAAACATCTCCCACTCTTCTGAAATACTTTTCTTTAACAGACTTATTTTTTGGTTACTTTTCTTGTAACCAAACACTATAATTTGTTTTGGAAATGTCATGTATCACTGAATTACCTCCCACTCTTAGATTAAGAATGAGGAAATTTGGCTTTCTTAATTAGAAAATGGTTAGCTTGTTCACAATTTTTCAAGGAGCAAAATCTTATGGAACAAAATTTAATGGAAATGAAGTCTTCCATTAGTGCTTCCAGAAAGAAAAAATGGGTCTTTCTATAATCTATATGACAAGCACATAGTAATACCATAATTTAAAACAATGAAGCAAAAGGTGTATAATCCATCATTGATCACACTGGCAAATACATTTATTTGTAAGTTTGTAGCAGAAAAGTTGCTCAATACTGATGAAAGGTATCTGAATTTACCAAAATAGAAATTTTTGAGAGTAGTTATTATGATGTTGGCCTTCTGCACAAAGGAGGAAACATGTTCTACCAGATGAAGGTTACTAAGCATAACATAGCAGACAGCAAGAGACTTGAGGATATTCTGTATCCTTCTTCCTTCCTTACTGGAAAAAGATGTGCTTAGCAACATTGAGGATTTATTTTGCTCCATGCCTCTTGTTAGCTTTCTAGTAATCTTAACAGGAGGGACTATACTTGTGTGTGAAGTTAGACTTAGTTTCAAATATTCTAATGGTGGGCTAACTAACTTCATCCTAAATGATGTGTGGTGGACTGTTCCATCTCCTAAGCTGCAGTAGAGATTAACACAGGAAAAAGAAAAAAGCCTGTGTAGAACCACCAGCATATTACAAAGCCACATTTTCTAAGGTTCCTCAGACTGTTAATCCACAAGTGTCCTCTCAGTTTTGAAGAGGTGAATACTGTAAGTCTCTCTCCATTCTCAGATATTCAGCCTACCGATTTTTGTGGTCCCTCAGCACCCAGTGAACTTGGGGGACAGCAGATCTTTAAGAAGAATAGGGTGTTGTCCATGAACTGGACAATATTATATCCTGTAACCAAGATATGGCAACACCAATCGCCTCCTCTCGGGGATTTGGGCAAGCTGTAAACCACAACTGGTGCAGGAAAAAAAGAAAAAGAAAGAAAAGAGGAGGAAAGCATCATATTTGGCAGGCAACCTTTACCGAAGACGGAAACAGTTGAATACCAGATTTTCAAAGAAAGCAAGTCAGCAAAGTTGCATTGAGGTGGCATAAACCCATGTAAGTTCAGTAAGACAGCTCCTCACTGGGTGTAACTTCTTATAAAAATGGCTCAACAAGAGTGTGTTGCTTTTTTAAAGTTCTCTATCTTACTATGATTCACTCTTTTTTTACTTAATCCCTACTGACATTTTAGGTCCTATTTTTGCCTCCCTTGTTATGTTTTTGAAGGAAGGGAAGAAATAAACTGTTTATCTACACAGCTATCAAGACAGACTGCCAGGCAATTATCTGCTGGAACCAGTCAGTCTCATTACGAATGTGCAAACTTCTACAATAGTTGACACATTCTCCAAAAGAAACACTCATTGTCAGATCACCTTCTAGATCATCGTCTCTGGGCTCATGGATGGCACCGTGTACACAGCAACAAAAGCCAGTCAACACTTTGGCCAAATGTGCAGCCAGCACTTTTGTCTCACTGAGTCTTTCCAGTTCCTTCCTGCAGCCCTGAAAAAAAAAGCAGGCATTGTGCAGGCAGGGAGAAAAATCTCCAGTGCCCAGCACCTGTGCAAGAGCTCAAAGTGCATTATACTTATCCAAGTTTGCAAATAAGGGCTGCTACTGTGATTCCTGAACAAAAGGAGCTATTAAGATAAGTGAAACTCTTGCTCCCTTTCCTGCCAGCTGAGTGGCATCCTGATTCCCTGGGTACCTCGGGACCCTCCCTGCTCCCAGCTGGCTCTGCCCACCGCCAAGGCAGGGGCAGTCTGCTTGGCAGCCCGGGGTTGGAGTTCAACATTTCCTCCCTTCCTGATCTCATTAGCATGAGACTCAGACAGAGCTGCTCCATTCAGAGCCCTGGCCTCCGCTTGGTTTGGGGGTCTCTAATTCCTGTTTCTGGCCACTGTGCAACCAAAGAGAAAGCAGGGAGTGAAATTATCTGACACTGCTCCTTTCTGAGGGGAACAATGACTGCTGGTAATCAAGCAAAATGCCATCAGCTAACGAAGCCCTTATGAAAAGTACACTTTGATATTTCGGTAAAGCTACATCCTGAGAAGCTAGTATTTCTCCTTCTAGAACAGCTTATGAGGCACAGTAGGTAAATTGCAGCCACCCCAGAGTTTCTGTTTCTTCCTAACAAGTTGCAAATGGCAGAAATGGAGAGAAGGATCACATGGAGATTACAGTCCTTTAAATTCCAGTCTCTTATAACACATTACTGCCTTTTTCATACAGGAATGACAAATCATATGAGGTATCACATATATTTTTAAAAATATATGCATTTATATAGTATATACATATTTTTAAAGGAGTTTAAAAAATCATTTAGTAACCTCTCCTGAAGATTAGTACATGATAGCTGTTCCCTTTGGAGAAAGAAATAAGGAAATAGAAACTTTTATGAAGGTGTGACTCCCCTTGCTCCCTAGCTGTAAATGAAGTCAGCATCTGGCTTGGATAATCCTACATTCTTGTTCTATTTCCAAGATAAGAAAATAGGTGATAAAACAGTTATGTGACTGATATGCAGATCTGCTACCCAGCGCTGTCTAGTTCTTGGGAGGTAACTGAGCTAAATACTGGAAAGCCCAGGTTCTGTGCCCAGCAAGTCAAGGTGTTTTACCTGAATTTGTCTCTCTTGCCTAGTTGGACTGCAGATCTGCTTGGGAAGGGACTGAGTACATGCACACTGCCTGGCAAAAGGGGTGTAACGAGTCCATGCACCATCATTCTCCATTACATTGCACTATATGCTGTTAACCCACAATGTTAATTAATTCTGTGCACTCTGCATACTCTGCTAAAAGACTGATGTACTATGCTGTGTTGTACAAGACCTAATTTCTGGTTTTACTTAGATAAATATCACTTAATAAGATCAATGTCCTGACATGCTCACCAGGACAGATCTCAGCATGACAAGTGATTAACATTGCTCAGCCATTTGACCTTTTTCTTCCTAGAACCATCAGAGGTTGATTTATTTTGCTTTGTTGCCCAAACTTTGTTCCTTAAATCAAATACAGTCACCTTTCTTTACCTACATATGCACATCAGTCTTTGCACCTCCTGCAGGTTCCCCTCACTTCTTCAGTCCTGGTCATCTTTGGAATGCTGGGATTGGCTTTGAAAAAATTTGGCAGCTTCAAATAGAAGCAAATCACTGGCCAACTGACTTTGTCCCCTACATGGAACTTCAAAAAAAAGAAAATGCATTTGTTCCTTAAAATCATGCTCTCTTTGTTGCTGCCAGTAAACCGACCCTCAGTTAGGGCTTTTGACTGCCCTTCTTTGTAGAACAGCTGCTTAAAGGCTCCTCAAGGCCATAAAATAGTTGAAAGAAAGTTGCCACACTTTAAAATGTTTGTCTCTATTGGTATAAAGTCTACACCTTTGCAGAGGACCTGAACCACTCCATTAATATCATCTGCAGGTGTGAGTGACCATACCCCTGCCACCGCCCCTCTTTCCACTCAACTGCTCCTTCTCACATTAAGGTGCAGATTTTTGCTATTTTAATACACTCCATGAGGAGCAAGGTAGCCTTAAAGTTTTAAACTGAAAAGCAATCTTCAAAGCAGCCCAGAACCTGCTTCAGGTAGGAATGTGAAGAGATGGAATAAAGAGCGTGGGAGGCATGGTATTATTTTGGAAACAGGGAAATCCCAATTTTATTAACATCTCTGAAGAATCCAAATCTTTCTGCACCTGGGATTTTCCCAGGTGGGATGGGGAAGTGCATTTTTCCATTTAATAAAAACCTGGATATAGGGCCTAACTGAAAATTTCAGGTAAACCAGAATATTTCCAGTCCAAAAACTAACTGCTTATGAAATAGATGTGCTTCCTTTGGGAACTGGGTGCCCTTCAGCACAGTTTCAGATTTGCTTTGTCTGTCCTGTGAAAGTGTCACATGCTTTTCTGTTACGTGCCTTACTAAGAAAAAATATCGCAAAAATAGTTTATCACTTGACACTGACTTACACAAAACCCATGAAGTCTGGTGCCTAATGAGGGCTAAAGTGATATCTAAGAGCCTCCCACAGTCGTGGTGGAGAGCTCTAAATCTGACCGAGAAAATTCTGTCCCTTTTTACCCCACTTTGCACCATTATGTGGGACAGATGCACCCACACCACCTGGCAAGGGAACTTGCACACAGCCTCAGGTGTGGTCACTCAAAATGGTGGTTATCTGTTTTGCTGCTGCTCCCCAACACACAAAGAGAGCCCAGGCAGAAGTGATAGTCTGCATGTTCTCAATATCTAGTAGTGTAGCACCCTAAAGCCCATCTTTCCTCTCAGGAAAGGGAATGTCGGTTGAATTGCCTGACTTGCCTCACAGCCTGGGGTAGCCCCACCTGGTCCTTTGTGTAGGAATAAATGGAATAAAAAATTCGAGGGCAAAGAGTAGGGACTTCCAGGAGCAAAGCTTTTCAGTTGCAGGAGATACATGATGTGTTACCCTTGTACTTATACCCCATGCCTATGGGACAGACAGCATGCACTCACAAGGCTGGGCAAAAGAAAGACAGCAATAATAACAATTACATGTATTTCAATTACTAAGATATACCCATATACCAGGCCACAAGCTTAAAAACTCCATCTGTTTATTTAATTGCAGTTTACCAGGATCATGGTAATTAGAGATAAAACAGATCTGTTAGATTATCCAGTTTATTTTACTGCAAGAGCGGTAACTTAATAAGACATATTAACATATTAAATTCATCCTGCCCTAGATCTCAGCCAAAATGCTGAGGCGATAAGAGACGTTAATGCAGTTTGCCTTCATAATAAAATGGTTGATATCTGCTTTATTTTGGCTTGCAGTGCTACTGTGAGTCATGCTAAGAAAAGGCTTTTTTTGTCCTTGTTTTACCTGTAATCTGAACCTCGCTGCATTGTTCAGAGCACCTCCTGACCATACTGCTCTGGTTGTAATTAACCACAGCACAGGGGTTTGGATTCCTGATGCAAATAATATCCCAGAAAGTTACTCTGGATCGAAGTGATGTTTCCCAGAGCACTTGCAATAGTATTTCATTCTGAGCTACAGGTTGCAGCTGGTCTGTCTCTCACTGTGTGCTGCTAAGTGCTTAGACTGGCACTTTATTATCAGAATAGAACAAATCTAGGCTAATGTGTGTAGTATAAAGAGTCCCAGGGAGCCAGGGCTCCTCATTCTCCAACTATTCTTTCCAGTTTTTCTGCTGTTGCACTCCGGATAATTGCAGTTTAATTGGGTGACATGAAATGAAAACTGTGTCCACATTATCCAGGATTATCTCTTTTTCCTGAAGCCTGCCACCATTTGAAAGGAGCCCATTTATCAGTCCAAAGAGCTGTGCTCAGTTGCTTTTACGAGCTGGGAAGAGTGTGAGAACAGGCTGGAAATGGGAGAAAAGGACTTGACAGCTAAGAAAAATTATTTCAGTTGTTTATCACAAGGAAAGTTTATCTGATTCTTTACAAAATGATATGGAGGCTCAGAGTGTCAAGCCATGAGTAATGAACATTGACCAAGTTTGCTTCCTCAACTTGATGTGCTCAAACACTGCCTCCCTTTTGTGTGGGCACAGATCAACTTTAAAAGCTTCTTTCAGGCAGCATGAATGCACTTCATTTTACCAAAAAGAACTTTGTATTGATAGCTAGGAAAAAGGGAGGTTGTTTAAAAAGGAAGGGTAGACAATCAGGACAAAATGAAGAGCTTTCAGTTTCCATTATGAGCATGTCGCTCTATTCTTCTCAGCTGTTTATACATTCCCAGCACAATAATGCCTCTTTGCAGTAATATGTTTCCCCTTTTACACTATTCATATTGAAAAAAGCCCTCACATCATGACCACAGTAATAAATACTATAGAAATGTGGGTATAATGTCAATTTGCATTCTGTGAGAAGATCAAGGTAAACCTAAAGGCCAAAAGAATATTCCACTAATGCTCATTCATCATTCTACAGTCCAGGTAACAGAAGGACCTTGTCACTACACTGCACACCCTTTCAATTGCTAGTGCATCTGTGTGAATATTTTAGCCTAATGCACTGATTGTTAAATAGAAAGAGCAGTCTTTGAAATTGTCTACTGCACTCAAATCCCTAGCTGCACAAGGTCTGGGCAGGAGTAGTTTCTATTCAGAAGGAAATATTAGGCATTAGTTCAGTAAGCACACTGTGTGTGAAAGTGACTGAAGATATTAGGAGTTATTAAATTAAAGTTTGCAAAGAAAAAAAGCTCATGAACTACAAGTGGCTACTGTAAATATATAGTAAATACGTCACATAGGGGAATGAAAACACGTTGTCCAGTAGTTGTCCAGGCACTTCTGATTATAAATCCAACAGAAAGGAAGGATTTGAATATGTACATACTAACAAATTTCCCTTTTCCATCACTTATGGCTCCTTAAATCATTGGTCAGCTGCACTAATTAACATTTACAGCACACCTCAAAGTAGAGGCATTTCACAAACACACATAGGAGCAGAGCATAGCTGGCGCTAAATCCCCCTTGCTTGTGTACTGGCCTGGGTCTGCTCTATATAGCCAAAACATTAATGTCAAACCTGATCCTGAGCCCATGGACAGCAAATGGAAAGACTTTTGTTTGTATGAGTGGCCCTGGGATCAGCCCACTCCATGCATCTGTGTGCTGGGTGTTCTCCAAGAAATACAAATAATATTCAGAGCTTGCACTTCCACTTTTTGTTTAATACTTAATTGACTTAAATGTCATGCTTTGGGTCTTAAGCCAATCTCCCACTATTAAAGGAGGCAACAAGACAATGAGAGGGACTTCATTCTGTATTTGCCCATTGGGAACTTTTTGACATATCTTTGGGGTTTTGAATGCCTGCTGTCAGAGACGTTCTGCTGGGCAGGGTGAAGCTTGGAGCAGGTCCAGTGTGACAGTTTTGGTTTGCCTGTTGCCATGCTGGGAGATGATGTTTTAAGTATTTGGAAAGGGAGGAATAGAAATACTTTAAGATGCCACAGTCAAGGGTTTGTAAAACTAACAAAAAACTGGTGAGATGTCATCTAACCTTAATGTAGTCAATTGTACCATGAAATCTGTGCCTGAATGGCTGCTATTCATTCCATGGAAGTCAAATTGCTACATATTCATCCATCATCCAGCTAAATTCCTCTATCCCTCTTCTTCTTTCCTCTATCTTAAACCATTATTGTAAATGAAACCTTTAGGAAGCATAACCTATTCTACTTCTCAAGAAGTCAGCTGTGGAGAAAAACCACAAAAGACCTGGAATTTCATATGGTATATGGACATGCTGAGATATTTACTTGCAAAGTCTCACAGGGCAAACATTTAGACAATTAGGAACATGAAATGAGTACTCCTGGAAGAATGTATTTTTATGTTCCTGTATTGCAGTTTGACAACTTCTGTCATATCGAATCCATTTTTGTACTCTCTTTAAATTTACCAGAAAACATATATACAATAAGCATTACATTAAAATACACTGGGAAGCCAAGCACTTGTCATCATAGCATATAGTCAAATTCAGGGAGATGAAACTTGTCTTTACCCATGAAAATTAACAGCTCCCCATCTGGGAAGAATGGAGAACATTTATAAAGGCTGGCTAATGTACACATCCCAGGTGCAACCTGCTGGTTTATAAACAGCAGATTATAAAAGTAACTCTCTCCTCCTGGTCTACGACTGACAACTTTTTTTGGTTTGTTGCAGTGCCAATCCATATATTTGTAACTGAAGAAATGTCTGTCTCTTGATATAGGGAAAAAAAACCACCTTAGCATATTTTGGCTGGTCTTCAATTTTGAATGACCAATGTCTGTAAGATGTGTTTTATTAGGAAAGGTAGTTACAGTACCTTCTGTTTTTCTCAGTTATCTATATTTTTAGATGGCCTATATTGCCGTTTTGGTCCAAGAGGTTGCTGCTGTGAAAGGGGAAAAGACATGACTTGCCTCTTTGCATAATATATTTCTATAACTTTACTTTGACTGTTCTTCAAATCAATGGCCTGTCTCTCTGTATAGATACTCAGGATTTTCATTAGAGTTTTAAGGGTCACTCAATGAGGAAGTGTGAAATGACAGGACTGCACTTAAGAAAAGAGACACTATTCTAATTTCTACTTTGTTGCAGGTTTAGAGGTTTGGGGAATTGAAAATCAGGTAGAAATATTAGTTGTAGCAGTTTTTTGGCTAAACACTAGTACATCTACTAAAATCCCTTGACTTTGTTGTGAGGTAAGGATTAATAGTAGGCAAGGTAGGTTTATACTTTAAAGAATATAAAAAGAAATTTGTTAACAGACTTAAAACAAGTAATAATAATGATAATTAGGAATCAGAACAAGACCTCTTTAGAACACTCTTCCCCCCCCCACTTCTTCATTCCTTTCCACTGACCAAACAAAAGGTAACATCTTGACTTATAGTTAAAGAAACCGCCTCTGGAACAGGTCCCCTCTCAACCCATGTAAGGGAGAGAAGCTTTCTCTTGCTCTCTCATGCTGATTCTCCATAGGAAATGCAGTTCCTATGGTGTTAGCTTCCCAGCAAGCAACCGCCCGGAGAAAGAGATTTGCTTGTCTGAGAGAACCCTTCCCATTTTTAGTAGCTTCCCAGGGCTACCAAAATGGACATATGATGGTTGCTGAGGTACTTCNCGGCCCGGCCCGAGCCAGGCGGAGTGCAGCCAGCGAGGCTCCTTGGCCGAGAGCAGCAAAAGTAAAGTCTCTCTCTTCGTTCAGAGCGGAGCCGAGCGACACTGTTACTATTACCTCCTGCATAATGTTACCATGCCAAACTGAAAGATGGGTCTGGGCTCCTTCTCCTCTTCCACCCCCCCTCTCCCCTCTGCACCAGCACGGTGCAAGGGGGGAGAGGAAAGGCACGTCTTGCCAGTCCACCGGAAGCAGAAAAGAGAACTTCTCCAGGTGCTCACTGGGTTTTTTATGAGTTTTTTGGAGGCGGAAGCTGTAGTAACTGCTTTGGAATACCTCATTTCCGACTCTGCCTCCTTTTTTATGCCGGGAAGTTTTGATATAAGTTATACTACCACATACTTATATGAGAGCTGCCTCCATTTTTAAACTAATGAATAAGAGGAGTCAAGTGTGGAATAAGTAAGGCCAGAATACTTATATTAAATACTTATATTAAATCATATGTAGGTCCCTAATAAGACACCAGCTTGTAAGGCAGCCTGACTTTCACGTGGTGTAAAGCAGATGACTTTTCAGTTTCAGAAATATTTGCTGATGTTACAGCAGGTGTGGCATGTTCCATAACATCTCACTCGCCTTCACATGTTGGCTCTTCACTAGACTGAAGGCAAACTCCCTTCAGCTAAATTATGGATATTTTATGGGGCCTGATAATGGAGGCACAATCAGGAGGAAGACAGTCAAAACAAGGCAAAAAAAGAGAGCTTGTACAGGACCCATGCTTGCAAATCCCTCTTCTTCCAGAGAATCCTGTACAAGAAAGTCTTGCAGATTATTTCAGCTATAGGTTTTCTAGATCTTTAGGTTGGCTCCAGATTCTGAAACCAACTTGCCTGCTAGTAGTGTGGAATAAGCCGAGGTATTTCCAGAAGTGGAAAAAAATGTATCTGTACCACTGTACAGAACTCTGGTAACACTTTATTTTGAATGTACAGTTTTAGGCATGGCAATCATGGAAATTCAATTCCATACATTCAGAGAATCATTTGTAGGAAAAGTGAGTCTGTTCTCACATAAGGATCTAGAAGATACTGGCTTCATTAGCTACTCATAATCAGATCTGATTGGTCTCTACTATTGGTGTTTACTCCTCTGACATATTTACAGATCAGAGCTGTTCATCTGAGCAGTGTGTTGGCAAAAGAACCAATAGACGTGAACTGGCAGTTGGTAAACTTTGCCTGGGAAAGGGGGTTCTCTGCTGTCAGAAGGCAGAAGGTTTGGATCAATCTTTTATTTGGAAAAGAAAGAGCAAAATGCTAACAGCACTTGAGAGAGAGCTCTGTGAGCTTACTAAACAGATCATCTGGTCAGTGTGCTTGCAGTAACAGATGACTGAACTGAATGGTAGGTCCCTGCCAGTCCTATATTCCTGGGGTTTTTAAATCATCTTCCTAGTTCCTGGTGTCCTTGATTTATTTCTTTCTTGCCTTTTTTTCACTCTTGCTTTTAAGAAGATAAGGACTTTAGAGGAGAATCAAAGAAATGCTCATAAATGATATATGGTTTGTCAGTGCCCAGGGGTCTGACTAAGCAGACTTCTTACTAAGCAGTGTTCTGTAGGAAGCCATGACATTGCAAATAGCTGGACAGTGTATTTGATCAGTGGAAAGTACTTTTGGTGCCCCCTTTTTCTGTCACTTGCAAGGGCACAGAGTGTGGAAGATGTGTCCCTATCTAGATTCAGTCAGCTGCATTCATTATAGGCAGAGAAGACTCACCTGAACCAGTTCACCAGGAGAGATAAAACAATCAAGTTGCCACTTAATACTTATACTCTAGACACCTATCAAATAGGAATTGCACTGATATCAACAATCCTCAAATAGCCCCACAAACTGCAAATCCTACAGTATCTCATTTATGTGTACATGCCAGAGTTGTCATACTTGCTTCAAACCGTGAAATTCATAAATCAGGATTTGAAAAGGCATACATTATAGTTGGTTTCAGATAACAATATTATGAGTTAGAGATGAAAGGGAACAGGTTGGCGAAACATCAATCCAATCCCAAACTGGTCTCTGTTTTTCTAAAAAAATAAATAAAAAAATTGAACACACTTATCCTTTTTCATCCAATTTCAAATTTTTAAAGAAAATTTGAAAGCAATCATCTTTACAATTCTATATGTGGAAGGTAACTCTGCTCAATCCCTTCATGTCAATTAACTACAACTATGTAAAATGAAAATCAACTCCAGATTCATGGGCATTCAAATGTAAAAGTCTACAATGTAGATGCCTAATGTGAGTGTTTCTGGTCCCAACTGAGGTTAAAGGAAATAATGACTGAGATGTCGCTGCGGACACACAAACACTTAGTGTCCTTCGAACCTGTCCTAAGGTGTCCAAGATCTGGCTAGGATTACTGGATACTGCAAGAGGAGCTGGATGAAGGCTACTCTGGTTACCTAACTTTATGCAGCTGAATCCACCACTACTCAGTACAGTCAACAGTATCCACAAGATTCCTTGATGCATGCCAGAGACATCATGCTGAGCAATGCCTCCCATTTCCATGGATTCAGACACCACTGAGGACACAAGAACCTTGTCTCTTTTCAATCCATTGTGCTTCTCCACTACAGTAAAACACTAACCCTGCATTGCACAGCAGTTCACAGCTAACATGACCAGTCCCCACTTGTAATCTTTTTTCTTACTACACCACTGGCTCCCTTTTTATTGAAAATGCCCCCCTTCTGTTTCTTTATTCAGATACAGAGCCATGGACACATCCCTAATTTTCCCTCTCTGCCTCCTGCTATACCTGTACTGTCTCTATGTTTGATTGTTTTTTATTTTAATAATGCATTTAGGATTGTTTCCAGTAGCCAAGGTATGTATACAGTTTTTAATTTTCTCATAACATCTGTGTTGTTCTTTGACACCTACATGATATCAGTTCTATCTGAGCTCTGCTGCTGTTAAAAAGAGGTTCCTCTGCTTGAATGGATAATTTCATGCCTTTCACCAAATCTTTTTGTTTGATCCTAGCTTCTAACAAAACTGAGTGGAAAATTTTCATGCTGTCCTTACTGAATCCCAGGCTTTTTTTGCACTACCATGTTCCTCTTCATGCCCTTCACCCCAGCAGTACTGGCCTTGCTAGTCCCTTTATTGTTTTCTCCCACACACATCAGAGTCTTACTTTCCAGCTACTGTTTGTAGTGCCTTTCTATCCCTCTCCTCTGTCAAGCATGTCCTGAAAATCAATTCTTATGAAACACCCACAAGCATTACAGCATGCTGGAAAAGTTAACTATCCTTGTGCTGCATCCTGGATGTTGATGGATGAGATGAGCTACTTGCCATGCACAAGACTGAGGTGGCCATCAGGAATGAGAGCTCTGATAGGAGACAGGCTCAATTCAACAAAATACAGTAATAGCATGGACAACTCTAACAATTTTTGGTGAAGCGTTCGCTTTCTGAAACCTGATGCAAGATAGTCTTCTACTGGCACTGGCTTGTTGAAAGCCCCCTTGCTGCTCAGAGGTCATCCCTTTCTTGGAGTGTGTGTGATACTCCATGTCTTTTCCACCTTGAAGCCATTTCAGTGTTCTGATGGGGAAAACATTATGGTGGTTATTGAAACCATATTGAGAGCACATAAAGAGCCATTTAAAACTGAACTTGGGATGGAGCCTTTATGGATTTGCAGTGACAATAATCTCTGAGGGCAATAGGTTAGAGATCAAACAACATGCATTAACACTACTGAGAAATTGCTTGTTACATTCATAATAATTAGCTGGTTTTAACAGCATTTTCTTAACCTGTAACCTCACCTGAACTGAGATTGCATTAGTCTCTATAAACTTGCCTGGGTGAGGCTAGAAGATGCATTTTTTCTAAAGTGTCAGAGTAAAATGATTTATCTAGCACTTAAAACCTCAAATGGGCTGGGCAAGTAATAATTTAGCATTGTAGCTACTACAAATGAATCTTCTGCTCCACCTTTCCTCATTTTTATTATTTATGACAGTACGACCTGTCTTTCACTCTGGGCTCGTTAACACTGTGTCATCCAGGGAAATGCCTCCAGGTTGCTGACTACCACTTGGAAACATTGGGAGAACAGGTGGTTCCCAGTCCATGCTTCCCCAGTTCTGTGCCACACATGCTGGGACAGGACTCTGGCAGCGCAGGAGGATACTGAGGTAGTGGAAGCATCCACAAGGCTGCAGTTTGTGTCAGCCTCAGTTACAAGGGCTTCCCAGCACTCTGAAGCATAACTATTGTTAGTTGCTCCTCTTGAGCTTGCAGCATGGAAATCCACATTATAGCACACTGAAGCCTCCACATGGCGGTTACTGCCCAGAAACCACCTTGCTGAGCAACACATGAAGAAAGCCAGCCAGGCTGAGAAACCTCATTCTCCTTTCCAGACTTTGCCTCTGGCTGGAGGACACGGAGCCTCATCTGTCTCCTGCCAGGCACCCACTGTTGCCCTGCTTGGGCAAGGCTCCTCAGGGGCTTGCCAGAGTGTGTTTGGGCTCACACATTGCAAGGAGGGAAAGAAGGGGCTGCCAAATGCCCAGCTCTGAGTGTCAGGGTCCCTTAGTTACGCTGCATGGGAATACCTTGGAAAATGGGGGGCACAGGAATTCTCTCTTGCATAGCATCACTTCACATATCTTAAAACTATTCTGCTCTTTCTTAAGAAGAGACTAATTTCCTCCACATCTAATTGTTATTCCAGAACTTCATAACTCAAAATACTTTGACTTCCAGTTGAAATTTATCAAGGATCACTATTTATTATTGCCCTTCAAGTTGCTCTTCTCCTGCCCTGTGCATTACTCCCTTTCTGCATGCCGCCTCAGCTTTGTTTTGCTGAGCCAAGCAACACAAGCACTTGTAATATCTTCTTTTAAAAGAGGATCTCTGTTATCCCAGTCATCTGAGGAGCCCTCCTCTATACTCATTCCAGAATGTGGTGCCCCCTCATCCCTAGACCCTCTGCCCACTGTCCAGGTGACCAGCAGTCCCACTGCCTGCATGGCAATGATGGCAGCAGCTGCAGCCTCATAGGCTTATTTGTCCCAACTTGGCACTTCTTTCCTTACTCTTTAACTGTTCTGGCTCTAATATCTCTCTGCATTTATTTGCAACACCTTGGTTTTGAGCTTTTTTCTTGGTGTTGGTTTTTTTTTGGTTTGTGATTTAAAAAAAAATTATTTTATTTTTTCCATGCATGTCTCTTGGCTGCTTCACAACTGGCAACTCAGGCAGAAGCTCTGACCAACAGACATAGCCAAGTCTTTCCACTCTGCACCTTCTTCCAAGAGGGAATCTCCAAGCTGTCAGCAGGAAGTCTTGTGAGCAATCACTCCACCTCCCTCCATTGCATTTTGTATTGCATTCTTCATCAGAATTCTGCACCGGGATGCCCATTTTGTTTTGCAGAATATCCCATTCATCTCTGACTATTAATGATGTTGTCTAATGAGGCCAACAATTAGCTCGTGATGGTGTTGAGCTAATGTCATCTCTTCAATAATTTATTTCCTTCAAGATTAATATTTTCTGCATTTTGCATTGCTGACTGCATGTAGCAGCCTGGATCTGTCCTAGGAAGAAGGGAGAAAGATGAAGAAGTATGTCAGCCTTCCTTGAAGGTCTATCTGCTTCCCAGAGCAGGTGTTCCCGCTTCCTCTAGGTCCCAGGATTTACAGAGCTGGAAAGCTCAGTCCTGGATTTAAAGGAAAGCAAAACCAAGCAACTTGCCAGAACCACTGCTGCATTCCCTCCTTTAGAAAAGGAGAGGCTTTAGTACATAAAGCCAGGAGCAGATGCAGAGGACTAGGTTCTCCATGTAGCAGTGAATTAAAAGGCAGCTTTTCATTCTCTCAATACTCCTGTTGGAATTTACAGGGAGACATAACCTCTGCAGATCCCTCTGCAATTAATCTATAGCAGGCTGCAACTCCAAATACTTTATTAGCAACTGATAACCATCTCTCAGCCAGCCCTTGGGCTCAAGCTGGCTTGCAGTAATGAAGTGGGCTGATGCAAAACTGCTTGTTTATATGAGTTGAGTGACACGGAGGGATTGCAGCATCTGAGTTCTCAGCAGCTGTGACTTTGCCATCACCCTGGACTAAAGTGCTTTAATATTTGTCATGGGTTCAGGTGACTACTCATCATCCATGATCATTTCTAGCCATTATTATCCCAAATTTTGGCTGTGAGAGGGGAATACATAAGTTAAAATAGCCAGTGACCTTCTCAGTCAAATAACATTGACCTTAATGCATGTAAGACACAGAGTGTATGTCCACTGTAAGTGATGCTAAATTTAATAATACTTTGAAATCTCTGGCCATCACATTCAGATCTTGGTTTAAACAAGAATCAAAAATTAAACTGGCAGTGCCCATTTCCTGCTTTCAAATCATGAGAACTGCTCTGAATATTGTACATGCCAAAGTGTACAGCAAGTTTGAGAATCAACGAGCACTACCTTGGGAAAGCACAGTCAGTTTGAAAAAGCAGTTTTTGTAGGCAAGTCTGCACATGTGAGCCATACTCAATACTGTTTTGTCCTTACCTGGACTTCCTAACCATCCACAAACAGAAGGTACAGACACCAAAATCTAAGAGAAGAAGATGTGTAATCCTTTTCTGGTGGAAGCTGCTGCCAGCAAAAGTGCTGTGTGAGGTGTTGGTGTTACTGGGGCTCTGAGAGTGCCTCCATGGTATGGAGGTCGCCTGAGTCACCCACCTATCAACCCATGGATGCCTGAACACACTGTCAGGGCACAGGAGGAGCAGAACTGCCCCACAAAGTGGGGACAAGGTGCAGGGTGCTGCAGGGACCCCATGCCACCCCCGAGGACAGGGGGTTGGGGGTTCCGTCAGGGACAGTAAAGCTTAGTAGTGCTCATGGTAACCTAACTAATACAGACTATTAAATTCTGAAAGCCAGATTTGGTTTGGTCTACCTAAATTAGTTTCAAGGTGCCTGATGTGAATAGCTTCACACAGGACCAATTTTTGGAAGATAGAAAGCTAGCATACCACCAGACCAATCCTAGATCTCTTCAGCCTCTAGCCACGCAAGAAAACCCTCACCTGGACATTTGTCTTCATTTATCTGAAGTATTTAAATACCTCATCGTTCACAGTATGCTCCACTGTAAACACAGGAAAACCTCCTATTAGCTTGGAAAAAACAGAGGCAATGAAGAGATAACCACAATAGCTGGTATACGAATAACCATCCTGTTAAACACACAACTTGGTGTATTCCACTTGCTCCTGAAGAAACAACAGATTGTGGCTTTATGTAAAATCATTGCAGGGGCTGTTACACTGTCTCTTCCCTTTCCACCCTTGCTGGCTGCTGGAGTGAGCAAGAGGGTAATGGAAGAGGCAGTCCCCTGGGAAAAGCAGTTCCCTCCCCCTGACATAACCTCCAGAGGCTTTCCTGAGCCCTCTCAGAAGTGTAGGCACAAATTACAGAGAAGCTTTTCCTCAGCAGTAACCAGGCCCTGGGGATTGTTAGCACTGCAAAGTCTCTTGCAGGCCTAAATAAATAAAGACAGAACACACAGAAAATGGCTGCAAGGGTGGGATGTTGGAAGACAGTTGGTACAACATAGGAAAAAACACAATGGAAAAATGTAACATGGCAGTCTGGACTGCCGTGCTACTTTAGCACAAGACCTTTTCCATAGTAAATGGCAAATTTAAGGAAAACTAGCATTCCTAAATTTAGCCTACCTTCTCCTTTTCTCACTTAAAGAAATTATTTTGCCAGAATCAGGGACAACTTCCGAGATTTTTTTTCAGACCTACTCTCACCAAAACAGAAGTCCCATTTTCTGTGAGCAAAGGCTGCCAGGTCCAGGTGCTTGGGCTCTTGCCTCCCATCCCCACACAGATATGCAAATACTTATTGACATCAAACAGCTTCCAGCATGATCATTTTTGAAACCAGTCCAAACTTCCCATTGATACTGACTCAAAACAGTGTATGCATCACGGCAAAAGAAAGAAAAGAGTGATATTGTTTCATTGACTGAAATAAAAAGTCAGAGCAAGAATTATGATGAAGAAACAGCAAAAGCAGAAAATGTATGTCCCATGCTTAGGAAGTCATTCAACTTATAAATGACTTCTGCAGAAGTCTCTTGAAATACATTTCTTGAATCTATAGGAGCTACAAGAACTTGTATGTTACACAGCTCTGCATTGTTGCTACAGTCACTTACATGCCAAGCCATCTTCTGCTTCCTCTGATACTGGACCTATTGTGCTGCTCTGCATAAGAGCCCTGTCACCTCAGCCCTGCTTTCCATATGGATAAGCTTGTCATTCCCTGTCCATTCAGTAAGACTCAAGGAATCAGGATGTCTTTGGGTCTCTGCTTTTGTCACTCTAAGACTGCAAGAGCAACTAGTCCTTATTTCTATTTGACATTGCACAGAGCCAGGAGGAAAGGAGCTTCATTTGTGAAACACTAAGCAATGTAATTTCATGTTGGAGCCACCAAAATGCTTCTCCTCAGCTTTATCTTGAGGAATTCTCTGCTTTCCCATGAGGAGCTATCTTTATGAACCAAGTAGCTGGCACAGCATTCCCATACGCCCACACTGCACGTTCCCATCATTGTATGTCTGTGGCACCGTCCAAAAGAAAGTGAATTGCTGCTGTAAAACCAAATAAAAGTTGTGCTACAAGTTGCTGTGTTGTGGCCGGTTGTTCCCAGGACACTCAGCTCTTGTATTCTGCTATAGGTGATCCTCAGAAAATAAGGTGAAAAAAAGCCTCCTTTTGCAGGGTAATGGCCTGATCTGCTGCCCTCTGTGATGGGAAGGTCTGACTTTTTCTAGTGGGATTGGTGTAAAATTGACTTTGACAATGAGATCCATCAAGACCAAATTTTCTCTATTTCCAATCAAGGAAGTAAAGGAGTAAAATGAAAGGCTTATAAATAACTCAGCCTGCTGTCTTGCAGATGTTAATTTCCTCAACACTTGTTGTAGAGGAAGCTTAAAAACGCTGAAGCTAACCGGTATTTTTGGCATGACTTAATTCTAATCTTTCAGGTATCATAAAAAGCAGCCAGAAGATATTTATGTCAGAAAAACGTGTGCAACCCTTCCGAGCTATGCTGGGACAAATGTGGTGCTGCCTCAGCACAGCCCCGGCACAGGAGCTGAGTGGGAGCAAATTGCTGGCTGTCACCAGGCAAGCATATCTGTTTGACAGCAAAAGACTACATGACATATTTGGGGATTTCTGGATGGTGCTTGCATGGCTGCACCCAATACATATTGCAAACCACCTCAGGAATCCCCTTCTGAAGGCGGTTGACCGGGACAAGAGCCATATTTTCCCAGTTCACAGCTCAGGAGGGTGGGTGTGAACATGGCGATCAGTGAAACCTTCAGGACCGTAGTCTCAAAAGGGTTACAACTAAAATGTCTGTAGAAAATCAGCTTTAAAATGTTACACAACAAAACATGTTATTGCTGGTATTTGAGTCAGGCTTGATAATGCATTTCAGGCTAAAATATTTCTTTGATTGTCACAGAAGTATACGGAGAGCCAAGTGTTTGCTTTCAATGCGCAGAATATATTTGGTTGCATTTCATTACCAGAGGCTAATTGTCTGCAAAACAGTTTTCACATCCAGCATTCCTGATACAGTAAAAAAAAAAAAAAAAAGGCTACTGAGAACCAAGAAGCCTTATGTTGCTGATTATTTAAGAGTGAAAGGATTAGTAGTGGCAGTGAGTATTTAGGCACTTTTTGAAAGAAATGTCGGTTAGTTCTTGGATTGATGTGGGTGCCCAGCGATCCTGCCCAACGCTGAAGTTAGAGCACCACGTGTGTACTGGCTGTGTATAAATACCTCAATAGCCATTTTCAGTAAAATATGGAAATTCCTTCGTTCTGTAGCTGTTCTCTGTTAGATCATTAAGCATGTCAATACTGCTGAACAATCAAACAGGGGAAAAATGGTTTAATCTGCTTATGCTGGAGTGCTTATTTATTACAATCATTCATCAAGAAGACCTGAAAAAAAGGAGGTTGATTATATCCATTGGTTAAATACCGCATGGTACACAAATGTGGCAACCACAAGAAAAAGATGGGCATCCTGCCTGATAAAAAATTACACTGAAAGTGAAAGGCTGACCTACAGTCAGCAAATGTTAATCATTTTTACACCAAAGTGAGTGTAACGTTTCTATAGGGAAATTACTTCAATCTGGTCAGTGCAAGGAGCAGTTTGTATAATCGGATTGCAAATAAGGTTTGATCACATTCCAGCTTAATCTACTCTCTGAGCACCATTTACAGCACTAAATCAAACACTGGGAAGCTGCAGGTGCTGCTTTACAGTCATTACACCCAAGGGGCAGGGACTTGGTAATAAACAGCAAATAAATTGAAGCACTGACTTGCCTGCTACGGGGCATTTCTAATTATCCTCTAGTTTAGGTGGAAATTGTCATGCTCTCATCACAGACTATTTTAACTGCTGCTGAATAAGTGTGACACTTTTAGACTGAATTAACTGAGAATGTGAAGAAATGCCTTCCTTTTTTTTTTTTTTTTTTCTTTTAATGTTGGATTGGAATGTAACTTGCTAACATTCAAGGAGGACAATCTATTTTCATGTCCCCATGCTGGAAGTAGAGACATAACAACTGTAAGCCTCATATATTTTAATTATGGACTGAAGACCTACCATAATGAACAGCACTTGTCATGATAGCTCACATGTGTACCAAACAGGCTGTTAAGTAGGGCTGCAACCTCCCATGCTGTAGTTGAGCCAGGATTGGATTGCTGCTGGTGGTGTTTCCCAGAAAAGTTGCTCATGAGTCTATGGCAGTCAAAAAACAGCACAATACTGTTGTAATATATTTAGTAAGTTTAAGGAGAAGAGAGAAAGATAAGACCCCTAGCATCTTAAAAAAATATTAGTTGTTAGGAAATGCACAGATAATTGCAATGATTAAAAGCCACAAATATCTTAGCCATTTGTGATACCTCCAGATCCTCCCACCCAGGTTTCAACCTAGTAACATGTCAACACAGGTAATATTCAGAGGAATGCTGATATAAAAAGACACCTCTGCTGGGAAGTACAGTATTGTAGCAGCAAAGGTATGTAATACACCTTGATGAGAGGTGATGAGGTGATCATTGTCAGTACTTTTAATAGGATGAGTGATATGCAGGTAGCCTGACAGCTGCAAATATGAAGCTTCTGTACAGCTCAAACCCAAAACTAAACAGCTTTTCCTGATAGAAAGAAATTAGTTGTAACTAGCTAAGACGTATATCTTTCTATTTTACAAAGATAGAATTGTGTAAATTTCCAAACCGGATTAAAATCTCAATTTGTGATCATATTTTTATCCAGATGAGATGCTTTTTATTAATATACTGTGAAATAAGATTCATAACCTTTATGTAAATTATTCCCACTAATATCCCTAAAGTACTATTTAACAGGTAGCAGTAATGAATGCAATTGGATCACAGCTCTGCAGATATTCTTTTTCCACTTGCTAATGAACAAGAGACAATGGAGTAATCCTGGGTTTGCATTTTTTAGGACTTCAAACAATTAATAGCTTAAAGGATTTATTACAGAAGAGATGTGTGACTGCCAGCTTTGCAGCTCTCAGTGGTCTGCCCTCCAAGGGGGACTGTGGAGGGAATGGCACTGAACAGTGCAGGGGAGCTCCTGTCATCAGAACTGCAAATCAGCTCAGCTCGCTGACCTCCCCCGCCAGGCTCCAAGGAGCTACACATTCACACTATTTATTCCGGCAGGGAGTAAATGGATCTTTTCTGCTGGATAAACTCAGTTGCAGATGGGAATAATGGTGGAGCAGAGACTGCCCCAGTGCCCACTGAAATACTGCTGGAGTTTCTAAACCAAACACAGGAGCGGGGCTTCACTTCTCCGGAAGTGTCTGCTTAGAGCTATTATGGGAATAATAGAAAAGAATAGAACCAAGCTCAGACAAAAAAAAAAAAAAAAGAAAAAGAAGTTAAAGGCCAGAAAGATTGAGATCTCTGTTGCATCCAGTTCTTTTCCACCCACCAATTAGGTTTCAAAACTGCATATTTATTTGTAGGTGTTATCACAGGGGCACAAGGTATTATCCTGCCCTTAACACTTGGAGGGCTTTTCCCCCCCACAAATAGCTACCCTTATTTCCAGTGGCCACGACTAGGACCACTCAACATTAGCTGGCAACTTTTTTTTTCTTATGGAAATGCAATGAATGTTCCTTTGTTACATGTTGATTTGGTCTGGTATCTGCATTTAAAGTGCCTCCATGTTGTAGATGAGCTATGCTTTTCACATTATGTTCTTTCTTTTGGTTTTCAGGCAAATTAATTAACATGATACAGAAAAGGGAGAATACAAATGCTGAAGCCCTCACTTTAAGCCCTCATACTCTTTTGTTCTCCATTATTGCACCAAATTATTTAATTGGGTCTCTCTGATTGTGCACAGACACAGAAAAGAACACAGTCTATTGTGAGAAGCCCTACAACCATAATGCAGTATCAAATTCAATTCCCATCAAAAGTGCTTGCTGCTAAAAGCCTGTACTGTGGCTGCAGATTAATGAAGAT
The DNA here is from genome assembly GCA_013400955.1 of Drymodes brunneopygia. Classification (NCBI taxonomy): domain Eukaryota; kingdom Metazoa; phylum Chordata; class Aves; order Passeriformes; family Petroicidae; genus Drymodes; species Drymodes brunneopygia. The sequence goes on from VZTZ01043734.1 coordinate 283,527, forward strand.
CTGCATTGAGCAAAGTGGTGGTCGTAGAGACATTATTTTTCTCCAATAGAAGGCCTATTCTTGAAGAACAATAAAAGCATAGAAAAGCGTTAGTCTGCTTATGGATGGAAATAAATCAAAATGAATAAGAGGGTTGATGGAAATAGTCTGAAAGCAGTAGAGTGGAATTCTGAAAATACTGTTTTTGTTTTGCAAGGATTTTTTTTCCCATAGTCTCTCAAAAATGCTGCTTGATGGAGGCTCAAAAGCCTTGGAGTGAAGGACAAATCTGAAAAATCAGAAACTAATTGCAGAAAATCAGCATTCTACAAATGCAATTTTTTTGCTGTGCAGAGATGCTGCACAGAATTCAGAGTCAAGAAGAAAATATAAAGAAAAAGGAAAATGAGTCATTAACTAACAAACAAGTTTGAACCAAAGAACAACCGACAGCCCTGAAATAGCATTCAGTCACCTTCAGATGAACTTTTCTTCTGTTTGCCTTTCTTTTGCTGTGACTTTGTACATAGCTATCCTTTCTTCTCCTTCTTCTTTCAGTGTCAAGATCAACTTTGTGCCTATTTGTGTCGATGATTAGGGCCAAATCCCAAAGCACTTGCCAGCAATGAGAACACCACCATTGACTGCAGCTGGACAAGCATGTGACAGTAATGCAAAGAAATTTCTCTTTACAGCCATGTGTTTTCTCTGTTTATACTTACAGGTGACATCACCCTGGCACTGGTCAGTGCTGGATGTGTTTGAACGCATTAGATGAGCACTAGGATAGAGCCAGAAGGCCACGTCAGTGACAGACAGTCAGTCACTGTCAGGCTGTGCAGAGAGGAGGGAATCCACACTCACATCACCTTAGGCCACCCCCTGGATGGAGACAGCCAGGCCAGAATGCTGAACAGGTTGAAGCCCCTCTCTGGAAGTCTCTCCTCCTACCCATTGATCATGTTAAAGAGCCACCACATTTGTTCACCCTGAATTGGGTGAACTGTTGGGTGGCCTAAAATGAGGTCAGGGGAATCTGAAGGAGATTTATCCATTTGAAATATTTAATCTCAGTCCTTCCTTGCACTTCTAGCATCTCAGCTGGGTATACAACCAAAAGTGATGCAGACACTGAGTGCCCAATTTCCATCAGTGTAGTCAGGAAGTGGTTCCACCTCTGCACTGAGGATGCACATTTGGAGATGAGAAATGCAAGTCCAAAAAATAGGTGCTTTATTATCAGTGTGCAAGGCTAATTTTTAACAGGCCTTTCACGTTTAAGTCTCCCAGACCTTTGACATGAAACTCTTTATTGACAAGAGCATCCATTCAACCCAGAATCATTGAAGAAGTCATTGCTGTGAAAGCCAAAGCAGTAACAAAACTTCTTTCCAGAGCTGGGACAGCTCATGGACGATTCTGTGCATTATCATGATTCAGAGGTCTATGGTGGCTTATCATATTGAATGACACTGGCCTGCTATTCAATAATTTATACAGGATAAAACAGAGTTCATCATAGCCAGTGAGCAAGAAGGGATGCAGGTTCTTCTTAATTGCTATTCAGAAGTATGTCCTGAACCCACCTTATAGACTTGGAGTTTCAACATTCACCAAGGATTTACACTGATGCTTGCTATGAGTGTATTGACAGTGGAAACAAAGTGGAGGTACCTTCTTGATTTATTTTACCCCAGATGAAGTCACACAGAGCAACTTTGAATTATACTTTACAATAAATTTACATTAGATTGAGCTTTGCTCTTTCTCATTATTAACTCTCAATCTGAGATCTATGTTGAGATCTTCCAGAACAGCTCCAAGGACCTGTGACACATATAATGCAGGTAAACCTAAAAAATGGCTTCTTTTTTGAAAGGACTTGGCCTAAGCAGCCTATACGCTCTTATAAAAGCTGCCCCTGACCATCCAGACCTGGATGCTCTGATTTTTGGAGCTCTGTGAAGAGGAATGTAGCCTGGAGGCACTGTAGGTGTTGAGAGTGTCCAAAAGACAGGAGTACAGAGGTGGATGTCAGAAGCTGGGAATACTCATGGGAACAGTCCAGATACGGCAGCTGTAGCACAAGCACAGACCTGTGCAGGATGTGTAACTCGATGATTTAAAATGCCACATCTTGTTTACAGGGGCCTCATTCTGTTGTGTGCAGTCTTTGCACAGATTGAAGAGCTCCTAACTATTTGTGTTGAATAAAAAGGTGTGAAAATATAAGAGGGTTAGAAATAGTACACACGTTTTCTTCACTGAAGGATTTGGTGCCTGTGGAACACACTGGGTATCCCACAGTTCTGCATGGACTGGAGGAGATAGCACAGGCCTAGAGACCCATGCATTTCCAGAGACACAGATGAAGGTCAGCTGGGACACTTCATGATGCCCAAAGTGACTCCATTGCTGCTACACTCCTGAGCCCCAGCTCCTTTTTACTGCTGTATCATGGGCCCCTGTTCTGTGTCAGCCAAAGGGAGATTTCTTGGGAGGTTAGACCAGTTAAAACTGCACATGTTTCAGCACAAACAACATAAGTATTTGTTTTATTGTTTCTGTCTTAGTTAGGTCCCTCTTACTAAATTTTTTTTGTGGCTGATGGTAGCCATCTAGATGAAATCTGGGTTTTGAGCAGCATCAATGGTCACCATCCTCTCCATCACCACCCTCTCCTCACCATCCTCTCTGCAGGTGGCTGTGGTGAGTTACCCTGAGTTCCCTGAGGCAAAACCTGCTATTGGGAGGGAGATGTACTGCACAGGTAGTGCTGCTCCTGGGATTCACCAGCACTTGCTCAGCATGGGCTGAGATGGTCTCAGGTGCTCAGAGACTGAGTTATTCCACCAAGTTCAGAGGAAGGAATGGCATTTTCCTGTGCCCAAGAGCTGCATGGAAATGATCTTGAACAACCTGAAATCGAAAAAGAAAGAGAGGAGCCACTCACTGTGTTCTTTTCTAAGGTCACCAGAGTGCAGATTGGAAAAATCTTAGGTTTTGGTATGATACCTCTTCTCATTTTTCAGATCAGGTGTCAGGTAAAAAACAGCACTGTCAGATAAAAAACAACTCAAACAGTTGTAGGTCTTAGCCTATGAAACTTTTTGGCTGGTTTTTGATTTTTTAGTTTTACAGATGGTAAAACGCTAGAAAGGAGACCATAAACTGCCACCCAGCCTGTGCCAGAAGAAAGAGAAGGAGGTGTAGGAGAGGGCTGGGGGTGGAAGGACATGACTCATGTCATGGGCTGAGTCCCTGCTCTGAGCCCTATTTCCTCTGGTAATTAATAAGCACCTGCATGTTGGTCTTTCCTGTAGGGACGTGAGCAGCCACATGGGCTGGCTATTGCCCTTCATGGCTGAGCTTCTGTTCACATTAAGTCGCATGGAGTTTATAATCCCCACAAGCAATGTCAAACAAATTAATTACTTTGGATAGCACTGTACATTTGGTAACTGATTCTGTGTCTGACATTTAAATCCTTCTGCTGAACCTGAACCCAAGACTGATAAAAGAGGAAATGCAAGTTCTTCACTCAGCATGTTTGATCAGACAAGAGAGCAAACTAAACAAAATCAGACAGTGTATTGAGTTCATACACTGCTCCATTATCATCTTAATACAATAGTGTTTTCTAGGAACAGTGGTGTAAAACAACACTCCTGGATTTACACACCTGCTTCTGTTCTAGCAAAATCAAGGTATGAGTGAAATCCATCCCTTATTGGGAGAAAACCTCTTGCCGTTGCTGCAGCCTACCTAATGTTTCCACACTGAGTACTTGAACATTGCATTTCTGCTCTCAGATTATCTTGGCACAAATACTTTAGTAGATTTTCCAAGCTGTGGGATTTGAGGGTTGGCGACTAAACTTTCTCATTGGGCAATTCCTTTCCCAAGCAAAACTTCCCTCAATAAATACTGCAACATCTTGTGCCTGCACTGTCTTTGAAACATCTGTCTCTGTTTGGCAACAAAGGCACTTAAGACATAGTGAGCTTTGCACTGTGTTATAACTTTCATATTACCCTTTGCACAGCCATTTTACTTCAGCTGCATGCTGTGCATCATTCATTGCAAGTTTACTTCATTCTTTGAATTCATAGCTGATGCTCTCTGGACCATAAAATTTCAGCTGCAAAACCAGAACATCTCATTATTTCTGAAATATCGAGCTTGTATCTTCTTGATAAATAATTCCTACTAGTATAATGTATCAGACTAAAACATATTTTCTGAGGCCAGTGAGGTTAAAGCGGCAATCTCACCTTTTTTAATTTTTTTGCCCTGAAGACAGTGATTTCCATATATAGAGTGACCCCGGTTTGTGTTGAACATGGGGAATGAGGATGAAGCATGAAACGACACATATTGCTGTCAGAGATTTGAAATGAGGCCTGCTAACCTGTAGGCAGCCTTACAGGACTAATCAGTCCCTCACATTACCAATGTATTCAGATTGCTGCGTGCGGCAGCCAGCAATGGCTGGGCAAGTTTTCTTTCTTTATCACTGCCATTGACAAACATTACATTTTAATGCAATTCGCCCCTTCCATCTACTGTCTAAAAAAAAAAAAAACAACACACCAAATCCTTTGACACCATATCTCCAAGACACTGGTCTCATCTGGTTTCCTTGATGCTTGAAGAGTGGGTGCGACTGTGTTGATTTGCTTTTGAATATACATTAGTCAGCAGTGCTTAAGCAGCTGATAACATTTTTTTACTCTTGTAGCTGACAACACAAACTCTTTTGAATTCATCTTGTTTCTTAAACTTTGCCTCTGAAGTTTACAGTAGCCCAAGACACCTGAGCTGAGTTTGTTTGGAGGTGTTGGAAGATGCATGAGCAGGAATGAAAGCCAAAGCCTGTCTTTTGCTCATGAGACTTTCTTTTTATTATAGTATTCTAAACATTGGTCAAAGCATTACCTGAAGAGCCTCTTGAATCCATAAACTGTCTTTTCCATTCAGAGCACATGTCCAGCAAAGACTGTTTTCTCCCTTTTGTTGGGTAGAAATTTCAATGCTGATAAAATGTAATACAAATATACTTTTTCAGATCTCTGTTGTACTAAGTGCTACTTCATCTACAGGCAATAGCATTTCTTGTGTTCTTCATGTATGTGATGACTCTCCATTTCAAGGTTTCATACAGGGAGATAAAACAGAAAGGGATAGAAAAAAACCCACTAAAAGTCCTAGAGAGTAGTAACAATCCAGTATGAAAATCTCTTTCAGTGAGGGTAACAATAACCAGGTTTTCATATTGAAAAAGGCACAGCAAGAAGAGCTGGGTCAAGGGCACAGGCCATACACCCCTCTAGTGCCAGTCCAAGCAGAAATCCACCTGGAATTGTATTTTATCACCTGGCATGCAAATCCCTGTCCTTGGCTGCCTCTGCCCCTTCTACAGGATTTGTGGTGTGCCTGGGATCCTTCGGTATGGCTCACTAATAGTTTCAGAGCTAATGGCAACATGGTGAGACGTGCAGCAAGGAGGAAGAGCAGACACCAGTGCTGAGGCCCAGCACATCAGCTGCATGCTTAGCACCTCCAACATTAGTCCCCCTGTCTTCCATTGCATCCTGAAAGCATGGGTTTTGCTCCTGTTCAGCCACTAGTTCTCTTCCCAAAGGAATAAAGCAGTGGTGCTCTCTGCCTCTATGTCCCAGCAGGTTTTCTAGTCACTTTTTCGCTTTTTGGATCCTTTGTAGGAGAGGAAGAGTGGAGCTTGCATTGCAGCTTTGGTTAGAGAATCAGTGTCGTAAAATAAAATTAACAGTGAGAAGAAAAATTCATGTCTTTAGTCTTGAGTACTGATAAAGATTTTCTGGAGGATGTTTTGTACCTCTCAGCCTCAGAAGGTACTGCTGCATGGTGATGTAGGCCATCCTCTGTCCCCACCCTGGACTCTACATTCCTTTACTCTCCCTTCTTCTTGCACCAATGCTCATACAAACCTCTAACAAGCCAGCTCCAGGCATGAAACTAGCCAAAAGCTAACTTGGGATTAAAAAAAAATAATAACTGAAAGCCTAAAAGTTTTGCAGATTCTGATGCTAAATGTGCTGAGCAGTTCTTCAAGATAATGGACGTCCCACGAACTTAGACCCAACCTTATCTCATTCTGGAAGAAAGGGAGATGAGAAGGAGATATGCCAGCTTGGAACAGTGATTCCCCCATTCTGTGAGTCCTTAGTGCATCCTTCAGCAGGGTCCAGGGGTGCTCAAGTCGGGTCCAGGACAGCAGCTCTGGAAATGGCAGTGCTGTGGTCGCTCCAGCGCAGTGCCCCAGCCTGGTGAGCCCTGCGGAGGGGAGGCCACATCTGTAACTCCAAACTGCACCAGCTGCCAGCCAGGGCTGGGCAAGATCTCCCTGAAGTGCCAGGTACCTGCCAGACTTGTGGGGACCTGTTGGGCTTGCTGGGCACTTTGGACAGCATTGCCCATCTCTGTGAGGGCAGCTGTGCTGAGCAATTGGCCTCCACTGGGATTAGCGGCCACCCAGACCCCGTCACTGCATGGATGCTCCATCAGAGCTGCCTCGAGCTCACTGCATCCCCATGGAGAACAACCCCCAGCTTGTCATTATGTGCCATTCCTCAGTGCTTCACTCCTTCACTCAGAAGGATTTACCTGGAGGCTCAATTTACCACAAAACTCGAGAGCAGCTCTGGGGAAATGTCTGCTCCTCGCGGAACAGAAGAAGGGAAAGTTTCCACCAAGGTTTTACATAAGTGTTATTTTTCCCCTTGTGTAATGTATGCAGTTGAACTTGGGGGTTTTTTCCGCTTGAAATAAAAGAGCTTCAAAGGCAGTTTAAATAAATAAGTAAGTTTGATGAAGTGATAGAATATTTCTGGAGGAGACATCATTGGTAAATACATTTTAGAATTTTTTTTACAGACCATGGCATCTTGTTTTTAAAAAGATGATTGAAGTCTTTGAATTTGCCCCTTGGACCCACTTAAATCTGGTTTCTAATCCCTTAGTCTCTGTAATCGTATGAAACCTCTATTTTGGTGTTATCATTTGAGTCCTAAGTATTTGCCAAATGCATACTATATCATCAAATATTTGTCATACAGTTGTGATTAAGATGTAGAGCCCTCAAAAGAGGTTGATAGCAGTTTAAGCAACTTTGGAGTAAATGAAGGGATTTAAAGGATTAGAAAAGAGATAACAGATGTTAAATGTGTACAGATTTTTCTGAAAGTTTTGTTAATTCTTAAATACATGCCACAAATAATGAAATACAGAAGGTTTTTCTGCATGTTATATTCACAACTTCCACTCTCCTATATGTAAAAACGATTAAAAATCAGGTATTCCTGTCACCATTCAGCAGAGTTTTTTACCTCCAAATACCATCATTCAAACACTTGATGAGGATGACTCCTCTTCAGTGAGGCAGAAAAGAAGCCCACATGCTCCCAGACCCCATGAGCCAGGCTAATGAACCAAAAATGGCATTTGTGCTCCTTCTCCTTTAAATAAAGGCTCCAGGCATTGGCTCACGCCAGCTGTGTTTGTTCTTTGCTGTAGTGGGTGTCACAGAGGCGCTTCCCTGGAGCCAGAGACAGGGAAAGAAGGAGGGTAAATGGGAAGAAATGGCCAGGTCTCACCTGGGGTGGCACAAGGCCAAGACCTGGGCATGTTTCTGTATGTGGGGACTAGATGATCTTCTGGAGACTGAGGAAGCCATGAAAAACTAGATGGGGTTTCATTCCATGTCCTTGATATGGGTTATTCTTTTGTCAAATTAGTGGTGGGATGATCTCTAAAAGAGAATTCAAGACTGGACCCCTGATTTGTCTGAGACGTCTAAAATTTTAAGAGTTCGTACAAAAGCTTCTTCCTGCAGGTTTCATTTTACCCATGTGAAGAAATGGATTTTCAAACACTGAGAGCTTCTCTAAGCCAAGGAAGTAAGTCAGCTCTTTTAGTTCAGGCACTCAACAGATTAACAGTTGTTATTATATTTTATGACAGCAGACATAACGTGATGGGTCTCACAGCAGAAAGGCTGGGTGAATAGGTCTTATCCTAACATGTCTTGAGTCTATAAAGGGAAACAGAAATAACTGTGTGCAAAGGGCACCTCACTGCAGCAAATGGTGACTGAGCATGTTTGCACAAACAAGATGATTTTTCTTGGATGACCAGGATGAGGATCTCAGTGGAGTTGCTGCACTGTTGAACAGGATCCAAGACAAGAACTGAGCAGTTTTGAACTTGGAAATTAAGTTCTTTCTTGGCAGCAGAAGGAGAAGTGTAAGACCACACCTGAAATAGTGTGTTTATACCAGGTGCTGCTTTACAAGGTGGGCATTGCAGTAGTAGAAAGAGCAATGGAGGTGCTCAGGTGTTTCATCAGGGAAGGAAGTTTAAGAAAACAGCCTCTTCATTTGTTGCAAAAGAGGAGGCAGAGAAAAAGAAACATGCAATGCCTGAGACGCTGAGGAGTGGCGAAAAGCTGGATGCCAAGGATGTTAGAATGGAACAAAAAGCTGGAGGAAGAGAAGACAAGGTTTTCACAATGTTTCTGCACACTATCTCCCTGTAGAGGGTAATTAGTATGAGGAACACAATAACCCACAATCATCAGGCAGCCCTGGATGTGTTTACAACACAATGGTTTGCTGCATTGGCAGGAGAAGCTGCAAAGTCTCTTGGAAACCCCCTTGTTAAAATTCTCCCACCAAACTGAGGGTTATATGACAGAGATAAAATCAAAAAAGCTAAGACATTTAATGCATTTCAATTAGCAAGGGACTAAGAGGCAACCAAAAGTTCTTCAACAAAACAGAAATAAAAGGAGAATCAAGGGAAGTGTAACACTCATTAGTAAAAGGCAAAAGAGAACAAATAAGTAATGAGGGAGATGAGACTCAACTGTCCAAAATCTCATTTCCTATGGCCTTCCATTCTCTCCCTCTTTAAAAAAAGAGGTAAAATGTGTCCGTTATTTACAAAAGTCAATTTTTAGGAAGAAACAGAAACTCCACCCAGGATAACAAGACCAGTTTGCATTACAGAATAATTCTTTTGGGTAAGCAGTCAAGCTAAAGGGGACATGCTACAACAAGCTAAAGGGGACAACACTACAACACAGAAGTAGTGATTTGCAGTCTCCCGCAAAACAATACTGAGCTACAAAAAGGCCAAGCCCTGGTATTTGCTGTTGGATGCTATGGTGACACCAAGCTGAGATTTTGGACTCCTAAGTCTGTGAACTGTGGTTTCAGCACAGGACAGGCAGTTGGGCATGGAAGTGCAGAAGTGCTATATTGCCTTGGCTCACCACCCCTATTTTTAGGGCAAAATTAATTTTATAGGATTATGGGAGAGTCATATCAACAAGTTACTGGGGGAGGAGAAGGTGTGAACTTGGTGTAAGTCACTTGCCCTGCAGTAACAGCCATTGCACCAGTTCTGATCATGAGAGATGTGAGGGAGAGTTTCCTCCTCAATAAGAAAGTGAAGGGTAACAGACAGCCTGGAGAGACAATTTATTGTGGGGAGAGGAGCAATTAAACACAGCAGTAATTAGTTCCCATATCCATATCCTGAGCACGAGGACACACAGAAATATTTCTGAAGGACATGTACTTCCCATTTGTGTTCAAAAGGCTGTACTTTAGGACATGATCTGTCAAAACAACCATGTGGCTTAATTGGTCTCCCAAGGCTGTTTGCCATCACTCAATGATCATCCTTACAAGTGTGCATTTAACTGATAACTTGTGAGTTACTTGTCTGGGGGCATCACAGCACAAGTGTTTCTGGCAGAAGGGGGTAGAAAGTGTGAGACTGTACATGAAATATTTTGGAGAGCCTTGAGTAAAATACCAGAACCAATATGAAAAAGAGAAAAACAAGCACTGAGAACAATTTCCAAGTCAAGGCCCTTGGAAGTCAGGTCAAGACCGATAGACTTTGGACTCCATCCCAAGGAAGATGTATACAGTGGTGTGTTTGGGGACTTTTACTCTGTATGCTTTAGGCATATTAACCTTATTAAACTCATATTTAAACAGCTCTTTCAGATTTTGCAATATTTTTTCCTCAGATCACTGTGATATTATTTCTGAAAATTAGGTAGAAGTCTTCTACTTTTGTTGTGATTCGTCCTTGTCAACCTGCTGTCAAAATCAGCCTCTAAGAGCTTTTCCCAGTGTTAAACAATGGAGCCATGAAGGTCTTTTGGACCTTGTCTGTGGGAGCAGGGCTTTTCTTCCTGTATCTTTTCTAGTCAGAAGTAGGTGCCTAGAGATTGCAGCATCTTCTACAAGAGAAGGCAAACAGTTCACAGTAGGGGCTGGAAAGCAGAAAGCTAGTGCTATCACCCAGGATGTTCAGGTTCAGGCAAATGAACATGCAGGAGCCTGGGGTAAACTGAGTGCTGAGGCTTCTAAGGAACAGCTGCAGGAGATCTGATCAGAGGGACTGGGGGACCTCAGGGAGGGGCAAGCACCTCTGCCAGTGTCAGCAGCCAGCTCCCGGGCAGAAACCACATTGTAAACACCTTGCTGGGGAGATAAATCCCATTCCTTCAGCTGTGGTGAGCTGTGCCTTGTCCCAGGTCATGCTCATGCCAGCACAGCCCCTTCCAGCCTCTCTCACAGTGCATGTTTCCCTCTTCTCACCTTTCTAGTGTCAGTGGGAGCCTTTCTATTGATTTCAGTGGATGAGGAGACAGGACTTGGAAGAACAAATCTACCATCAAAACCCCCACACTGGCTAGCGTGGAACAATTTGGAAGGGTGCCATTTGCTAGACAAATGCCCCCAGGTGAGCTGTGCTCCACAGGCTCTCTACAGCTCCAACCAAATATTGTCATGCTTCCCTAATATTACACCCTGTACTGATTAGATTGGTTGATTACTGCTCTTTTATTTAGTTATCCCTTTGTAAAGCAATGATGCCCCTATATTTAGCTGGAGGTGGCGACAACAACCTTTTGCATAATGTAGAGAAAAAAACTTGCACCAGCCCTTGGTGATCTGCCTGGGTAGCTTGTTTTATTGGATTTTGTGATATTGAGATGGTTTGGCAACTGTTGGCCTGTCAGATTGAGAGGTCACTCACCAGCCTCCATCAGAGATTTAAAGGCACTGCAAGGAAACTCCTTGTGTCAATTTGACTCAATTTGCAAACTAATGAGTTAAGCCCTCCCAATGTGTTTAGGGTCAGCTCAGATCTATTTGGGAAATGTTTGACTATTAGCATTTAAAGCTTCAGATGTGCCATTTTCCCCTTCTGCTCCCCAGCCCTCCCCAGGTTGCTCCCTCCTTTAATTTCCCTGCAGGTTTTAGAAAGGATGCATTAAATTAAAATCACTAGCTGTTTTGTGAGCAGTCTTTTGTGACCAGTAATGAATGTAATGAGTGAAAAAGGAGAGGGAAAACAGGATGATTAAATGATGCTGGGCTGTTTTTCACCCAGCAGTTTGCAATGTGACACAAATGGACAATTGGGGCTTTTCTTTTCCCATTAATCTGTATCTCTGTTTGCACTTGTCACATAAAAAACAGACTATTTACTAAAACATGAGGTAGTAACAGATGCCACCTCCTTTGGAGCTGAACCTGATTGACCCTATGCCTGATAGTACAGTTGTGCAATGTTATTTTGGATTTTCTCGGTGTTGGACACAGCCCCAAGCACTTTGAAGCCTAGGCTTTACTGTCGTGTGCCTTTTGAAGGATTGGTACCTTGCCTTGTGGGGGGTTATTGTGTTTTATAAAAATACAGCAGTTATTTCAAAACATTTTTCCAATCAGAATTGAGAAGGAGTCAGGAGTCAGATTTTTTTCAAACTACTGGCAGGAATAAGAGCATTCTTTCCTAAAACAAATGTTGGGATTTTTCCATGACCTGTATTAATCAAAAGCTTTAGTAATTAATCCATTTTCTGAGCCAGCATGTGCTCTGTGTGTGTGCATGTGCGTGTTGATTAAACCAAGCATCTGGATCTGAAATCCTTAGATATCGATGTTCATTAGACTGTTTCGGGTCTATCCTGAAAAATATTTTCTGCCTACTACAAATATAACAGATTCCTTCTTGCTGTTTGCTCATTACTATGAATCCCAGAAAACAGTCCCCAACATGGGAACAGCCCAGATTTAGTACCCTAACTAAAGAAGAGCCCGTGCAGCTCTATGTACACGATTTAAAAGTGAGGCTGTTGAATCTTGGTAGGACTCACACCAAGGTTTTAGCCAGCAGTGGATCTAGAATTTTTGGAAAGCACCCTGTGAGACAATCCAGCCCAAGCTTTGGGAAATGAACATCTGGCTGAATGAAATTGTATAAAACTGAGTATGGGAGCAAGGACATGCTCCATCTGATGTTACACTAAATGTGCGTTTACAATGGGTGCACCTGCCACTCCTACAGACCTCACAGGAAGCTGAATCAGTCTGGCTGAAGCAAGCCATGGTTAAGGTCAAAATCCATAGAGAGCGCCTTTGCAATGATTCTCCCAGGGACAGGTATGAGTAGTATTTAATTCTGAATTAGCAGAAATGAGCTGAAACTGGCCACGGTGTAATAGAATTTAAAGAGGAACTTGGATTCACAAAGGAATCAGGTATTTTTAACATTATTTTTTCACAGCTGATGGGCTGTGTGAAATGATACGTTCTGTAGCTCTGACAGGGCTCCAAGGAAAAGCATCACTGCCAGAGACAAGTGACACATGCATTCAGCCGCAGTACTTTAGCAACAGGCAGCCTTATCCTACTATTAAGTAAACACTTCATCCAATTTCCATTTCAATTTTATCATTGCTGCCGACACAAGTCATTAAAATGCACAAGCTAGCTTTGCAATTATTCATTCAAATAACACTTTGAATTGTAAGGGGTATTCTTGCTCCTGAACTTGCAGAGCTGCCATCCACACCTCACTGAAACGCTCCTTGGAAAACGCACCGGTGAGAAAGTGGCCCTTCCATCCTGATTTGCCTCTGCTTAAAGATCTGTTTCTGCTCACAGGAGGAAAATGAACTCCCATGCAAATAAGGCAACAACGGTAAATACTTCTTGTTTTGTTTTTATTGAATGGGAAAACAAACTTTAATTTGAATACTAAACCATCCAGAATATCTAGCTGAAAACATGTTTTTATTATTTACATTCCTAGGTTTGGCTTGTTATGCTTCTGGCATATCTATTCATATCTCTTGCAATATTTTTTCATTTCATATATTAATATTTAATATTCTTTATACATTGTTCAACCTTAATGGTTGTCTAATTTCTGTTTTTCATCCACAGAGAAGCTATTAATTTATGAGCATATAGGGCAGTAAGTAATAATTTGCATGAATGCCTTGAGCAGATATGCCTCCATAGGCCTCCCATAGCATAGACTTTGGAAAGGGTGATACCATCTATTGGCCAAGCTTCAATGAACGCTCCTTACAAGAAGAAGAAGAAAAAAAGTTTTTTAATCCATAAAGAAGTCTACTAAGTGAAAAATCAAGAGAGATGACAGGAACTGGATTGTTCCTAGGGTTTGTTTGGCTTTTTTTCCCCTTTTATTAATGTGTTAAATATATTCCTGTGGTTTAGAAAGCACCATAGAAACTGAAGTTTTCTGTACATCTTCAGGATTTACAATGAGCATTAAAAAAGATTCTCAGAGACTGGCTGGCCTGCAGGGACATCCCCACTCCTGGTGTTCCCAGTCACAGTCTGGGACTTTCTTTCCAGAGGGTCAGTGATAATTTACACCCTGTGGTAAGACTAACTTCTGAGTCCTTCCACAGACAGATGTCAATGTAAAGCACTAATACTGTTTACAATATATTACTGTCCTCAAAAGACGCAAATGAAGCAAATAATGGAATTTATTTTGCATTCTGTTGAGTATGGGGTGGAGAAAAACATTGTTTGTTGGTTAAGTGCATGTCTACTGTCTTCACATACAGCTCATTAGAGCATGTGAAACTGCTAGTTCTGAGTAAATTCATGAACACAAAACATTTCTGATGGAAGACCTTTCTACTGGACAGCAGACTTGAGAAATTTGCAAATTTTTTGCAGACACAACTTTGACAGAGTTTTCCATGTGAAAGTGTTGAAACTTGTTGTTTATGCCACCAAGCCCTAATTTCATTTTTTTTTCTGTGAATTCCTGTATTAAAATTTGACATTAAAATTTTTAACTGAACATTAGAAAGGATTAGAATAAATAGTTAAATAGTGGTAATATTTTTTTTAAGTCGTTGATGGCTTTTTGGTTGGTTGGTTTTTTTAATTTGACACAGGTATAACAGCTCCCTGGCTTGATATTGTGGTGTGATCAAAGCATGTTTCAAAAGGATGAACTTCCTTGTGAAAGGGAAAGCCTTTTTTGACAAAGTTTTTATGGAAAGCTGGAGCTCTCCATTTAGTGCAGGCACACCTGAGTAGAGGTCTGCAACCACCAAAGACCACCCAAAACCTTAAGGGATAGGAAATGAAGGAAATACCTGGTGGCTGACAGATATCCTTCTGTGCCTTCTCCCCTAGCATCTATTTAAGCAGAGGAGTTGATCTGTGATTTTCTCCTTCCATTTTAGGAGTAGAAAGAGTCCTGTCCACCAGGCAGAAGTTACTGCAGAATGTCCTGCAAAACATCTTCTTTGCCAGCAGATATTTCCAGAGCCTTCATTTAAAGACATTTTCTCCATATTTCATGTGCAGTTCACAAAAATAGAGCAGCAGTGCCTGTGCATGTAATCTTGGCTTGCTTTGCTGCAGGAGTGCATTCAGGCAGAAATACGTACAACTTTTTCTTCAGTCATCTACTTTTTATGCGTAGTGATAACTCCAGTTAGGTTAGACTCAATGGCCTGAATAATCTGATCATGCACAAGGGGGTAACAGAGTCAGAGCCTGGCTCTGGGAGCACTCACACACAGCAACTCTGCTGTCCAAACAAGGGTCTGTGTGTGAGGTGTAGATCTGCAGGGAACAGTCACAGGGTGATAAATGTGCTGCTTTTAGGGTGCTGTCTGCCTGATCCATCCCAGACTGCTTCTAGGTGTTCTTCCTTGTCTGCTCTTGACACAAAAGTGTGAAGAGAACAAGGCTCATGCTTTCTCTCATTCTCTCTTTCTCTCACTAAAAAGATCATTAACTTACTTTCATGAAACTTAAACTTAAAAAAAAAATAGTCCTCCATGTTAAAGATATATTTAAATTTTTTTCTTATTGTGTGAATTGTAAAAAAGAAGGAGTAAGGACATGGTAGAAAGTGTGGCTGAAAAAAAATCAAATGAAAATTTATCTTCACAGTCATTTTCTACTCAATTTCCATGGTTGAAGAACTAAAACTCTAATATTGAAGTTCTAAATTAGGCTGTGTATATGAGTGTACTAATAGTACTTGGTAACATGTAAAATAATCTGTCATATTGCTTTTTCAACTAATCATTAATGAATTAATGAAAGGGTTTCACTGGTTTTGTACTGTGTAGCATAATGAGATATACAGTATTTAAGGCTTTCAAAGATTTAGGACTCTATTAATGAAAAATAATTATTATCTTACAACACTAATTAAGTATAATTTGCACGGAACTAACATTTTCTAATCCCTAAACATTAGCAATGACAACAGTTCCTCTTGAAGCTGTTAACTGCTCTGCAACCCTTTTTAAAGGAAGATGAATGGAAAAATGTGCTGGCAGAGAGGGATGCTGGTAACAGCATCCAGGCGGAGAGCCTCCAGGCTGATTGAGAGAGGTACATCAGTGCCTGCTAGGTGCCTATCTACAGCTTTATGCACCCCCCCCGTTCCTGGATTTAGCAGAAATGAAAGAAGGGACACCAGGACTGATTTACGAGATGAGAAGCAAAGCTGCCTTTTGCTCTCACTGTATGGATCCTGAGGACCTGGCAGAAACTTTTCTGTTGCCGTAAAGGGCTGTCCCAGGGCAGGTGCTGGAATGGGATTGACTCTCCAGGTTTAACAATCTGCTTGTTTCCTTTTGTGTAGGTTTTCCCAGAAATGCCCCATCTTGTCCTTGCTGCAGGCTGAGGGTATGTCCCATGTCATTTATGGTGAGAAGCAGCAAATGGTTAAACTGTGGTAAATTGTTGGTGGTGTTCATGGACTAGTGGACATCAGATTACAAGAAACTGAAACTACATTTTTGTCTCTGCTTGACACATCCAAGAGCCACTGGCTCCATATCACTGCTTCTCAGCACAGGCGTGCCACATGAACACCACTTCTGTCTGTTGTCCTCTGAACTCTGTGCCATCCGCAGAGTCACAAACAGCACTCACAGGTGGTATTTGCAGGGCTCCTTCATGGTCTGGATAGTAGATGGCATATACTAGCAGCTGGAGTTTTTCACTCTTTCTCCATGTATGGGTGATTAAGAAGAGCAGTCTCATTTCTGCCACTTTCCAGTTAAAATATTAATGGCCTCTTGTGGATAGGAAAGTCTATAAACAGTAAGCTACACAGATCTTAAGAATCATAGAATGGTTTGGGCTAAAAGGGACTTTTAAAGGTCTAGTTCAGTCCCCCTGCAATGAGCAGAGGCATCCTCAACCAGATCAGGTTGCTCAGAGCCCCGTCCAACCTGACCTTGAATGTTGCCTGGGATGCTGCATCTACTATCTTTGGGCAACCTGTTCCTGTGTTTCACCACCCTTACTGCAAAAATCTTCTGTCTAATCTAAATCTACTCTCTTTTAGTTGAAAACCATTATCCCTTGTCCTGTCACAACAGACCCAGCCAAAAGGTTTATCTCCATCTTTCCTATAGGTCCCCTTCAGGTACTGGAAGGCTGCTGAAGGATCTCCTTGGAACCTTTTCTTCTCCAGGCTGAACAACCCCATCTCTCTCAGCCAGTCTTCATAGCAAAGGTGGTTCAGCCCTCTAATCATCTCTATGACTCTCCTTTGATTCCTCTCCAACAGATTTCCTCTCCTGAGGAATATATCACCTATTCCTTTGTTTGACTTGCCTAAAATTGACAAATGCTACCATAAACAAGATTGAAGTTATAAATCAGGAATGAAAGAAAATGTGGCAACAAGTGGCAAGAAGATAGAAGGTGTCTCTAGAGCTAGGGAACATCTGGGTCATATAAACTGCATCCTGCCCCAGCTGCACTCCATGCTTGCCATGCAATCTTCAGCAAAATTCTACTCCCTTAGCCTGTGGAGACCAATAGATGTTAATTGCATTACCAGCAGCTGAATGCTTGACTTTACACTATAAGGCCATTTCAGTACTTTGGAGATTTGACTGCAATTTTGAAGGCTTTGCTGATTTATAACCATGTGACGTACTGCAAAGAATGTTTGCAGAGGTCAAATTAATAACTGACAGCAAGGCAAATGGAACAGAAGACTGAACAGAATTTGTGATTTTATAATCTTGTGTTATGTTAATTTTACGTCTTTTATCTATGTGCATTTTATTAACAGACAATGCTATGTTTGCTACGCCACTTCCTCAGTGAGAAGTGCATGTTGAGGAAAGAGAAGGAGGAGGTAGGAGGTTTGGAGGATCGTTTAATTTCTTATATGGCCCTCTACAGACAGATAGGAGTGACATCACGCTCACTATCTCTGGTCCTCATGGGGGACTTCAACCACCCTGGCATCTCTTTAATGGACAACACAGCAGGACATAACCCATCCCAGAAGTTACTGGAATGCATCAATGTTAATTTCCTTCTCCAAGTGACAGAGGAGCCAATGAGGAGACATGCAATGCTGGATCTTGTTCTCACCAACAAGATGAGACTGGTGGGCACTGGGCAGCTCAAGGAAAGCCTGGGCTGTAGTGACCATGAAGTTGTCACTGCTTCAGGCAGGGAGGAGATCACACAGCAAGGTCACTACCCTGGACTTTCAGGAGAGCAGACTTTGTCTTCTTCAAGGTTGTGCATAGAGAATCACGAGATAAAACCCTGGAGGGAAGAGCAGTCCAAGAAAGATGGTTGATATTCAGAGATCGCCTCCTCTGAGCTCAGGAGCAATGCATCCCAACAAAAAGGAAGCCGGGCAAAACTGACAGAAAACTTGCAAGGATGAACAAGGAGATCCTGGAAAATCTTAAACACAAAAAGAAGCCTGCAGAGGATGCAAGCAAGGACTGATAATTCATGAAGAATACAGAGAAATTTCTCAATATAAAGGACACAGATCTGTTGAAGTGAGTCCAGAGTAGGGACAAGAAGATTATCAGAGGACTGGATGGGACTTTGAGTAATCTGGTCTAGTGGAAGGTGTCATTTTCATACATTTTAATCAATGTCTACTTTGATTAATCCTCTTAAAAATTATCTGCCGTTCTGGATAAGAGGAATTAAACAAAACAGAAAAAAACCTGTAGTCTTTAGCAATTAAATCTTTTACATATCTATGTATGTTATTGGTCAGGCCATAAAGACCTTTTAAAAAACCTTCTGAAATTTCAAAGCATCAAGAATAAAAATGTGATATCCCTAAAGTGTTGTGTGTTTCATCCTCTGTCTCCGAAAGGTCTTTAACAAAACTCTCCAGAAAAAAACCCATAGCAATTCTTTTGTGAGTAGAAGCAACATAAAGCAATTAAAGGCCTTTATTCCAGCATGTTCAAGTGGGAAAGTCTGGATGCAACCAGTGAATGAACCAGACTGTAGCTTTTACTATACTGTAACTGTGGGCCCTGTTAAACATTTGGTCATCATCTGACAGACAGGAACTATTTCTGTATTATAGACACCCTTCTGAGAAATTTTATGTCATACAAATGAACAGCAAAACACAAATTTGCTGATATGCGTTTTATAAAATAAACTTTTATTTTAAACTTATTCATCAATATTAACTGACACTGTTGTTTTCATTTTCTGCTTTCTACTTGCATTTGAAAGGAAACACTGAAGAAAATAAGGGGAAATTTCCTCTGCATCTCATCCATCACCCAACCTCAACTTCCACTTATTCACATCAGTGTAACCCAGAGGAATTGTGAGACCAGCAGCAGGGCTGGTACCATTTTGCACAGCTGGAAAAGCCAGCACATTCTTCCCATTCAGGGCCACACTTTTGCTCCCTAGGATGGAGAAGCTGGATGCAGATGGAAGCACACACATCTGCAATGATGAGCAGGATCGATGAGAGCATTAATTCCATCAGTTGTTTAATGCAGTGGTCGTGTTTCTCTAGAGAGTTGAGTTCAAAGTCAATTTAGATGGGAAGTCAAAATGATGCTGGTCATTATTTTCCTCCCAAGGAGATATCTATCTACCTCAGCTACCATGACATAATTGGCAATATCTACTCAGGACAAATCAAGTCTAAGATTGATAAGGACTGTTGGGCACTGAACCTTGAACCAGGGCTGCCTGCACCATTCCTTACTCTGACTGGTATTGCTAGTTCCATAGGAGCATGACATTTAAATACAACACCCATAATAATTAATTCATTAAAAACAGACTTAGTATCTGCTGGAGGGATTTAAACCTGCATCCTCATTGGCAGCAGAAATGCCTCTGTTGGTTTTAGAAGGGATCCCTAGACCAAATAATTGCCATATTTAAGGAACACATTTTCAAAGGCAACTTACTAACTTCTAGGGTCTCAGCATTTCACCTGCTGAAAGATGTAGGAACATGCTCCCATGCTCCTGACTGTGGCTCGCTGGTCACCTGCACTGGGGATTTGAAGACACATTTGAACTTAGATTTGCACATAGTTTGAGCCTACAGCTTGCCTTTTGGTGGGCCCTGAGCCAAAGGAAAGGGAAGACGTGAGGGAATGTGTGGCTCCTTCTGTGGACAGGACTCCTTTAGGATGTACACCCAGATCCAAACCCAGCACCACCTCCCTTCTTTGAGGCCACCTCACTGTTTCAATCTGAGAATGACTGTGGCACTAACACTCTTAAAAATATCAACCATGATGTTGAAGACCTTTGTATCAAGCCCTGTTATTGAGATGCTGAACATTTCCTGAGCCAAGAAACCTATTAAAGATGAGTAATTCTCCTTACACTCAGGCCTTATCCCAGCTGCAGCTGTGACTTTGTTTATCATCACTGTACCAATATTCAATGTCAACCTCTGCATGGACAGAGCTGAGCAGGGAGGGAAGATAATTTACCTCCTTGAATTTCACACTTCTGGCAATACCTCTTTAAAAACATGTTTTATTCACTATTCACATGTGGTGAGACTTTCAGAGGAGTCTTAGCATATACTGGCAACAAAATTGAGTCTTCAGCATTCAGCTTCCTCTCCAAATGAAGGACTATGTCATCTCTGGGATCAAGAATATTAAAAAATGTGAATTCTTAGGTCTAGCTAAAAAGGACATTTCCCACTGCTTCAGTGTACAAGGGTTGTGCTTAGCGATTCAGTAAGACCACCTTGACATTTAAACATATGTCACTCACTTCAAAAATGTTTCTAGCCCTCCACCTTCCTCAACCCCCTGGCCTCTATGAAAAGGAAGCTGAACCTTTTAAGGGCATCTGTCAAATGTCAGGCAAGCATGCATAATCTGCAGTGTGCTCACACGGTAACTGCTGGATAGTTGCTGCTAAACCCTTCTGAAATGAAGGAAAGAGCCAGACCAGTTGAAATGAAGTACAAAACAGGAGGAACTTTTAAAGATATTTTATTGGTACAAATGCAGAGACTTCCGCTTTGGAACTCATGAGTCTGTCACTAGTGGCAGCAGACTGCCATGGCACACATTTGTGACACTGGCTGTCATAATTAATTCCTTGGCAGTTGTTGCTAGGAAAAGAAAGTTACAGAAAATGAAGCTATCACAAAGTATCTAACACCAGAAGAGGGGAAAAAATTGTTTAGTGAAGCCTTTGGGAGGACACAAATTAAGCTTGACTTTTTACGTCCTGTAGCTTATTAACCTTAAACTGTAAAATTCTTGAGAGAATGAGGATAGAGCATGAACAGAACAATTGCAAGTGTTTCCTTTGTATTGAAATGAAGTGATTATGTGCATCACTGTAACACATAAATGGCAGAGATGTTGAGAAACTCAGCATTTCCAAGTTAATAAAATAAATAGGCAGAGGAAGTTTTCCTTAGCTCATAATGATTTATAAGGCAAACTAAAAGCCTTCTAATCTATTACTCTTGGTAACAGTTACCTTCACACCCAGACATGTATTTATATATGCAATATATCCAGTAATATCCAGTCAGAAGCTGAATGATTTATCTTGTGGTCTGCAAATTACATTAACAACATAATTAATAACTTAGATATAAAAACTGTGTATGTCAGAGCAGTATGTCATGTAATCAATGGCAACAAATCATTTTCTCTGGTGTTTAATGACTCTTTCAAGAGGGTGAATCTATAAAAACAGAAGAGTCAATCAATGAGGAGGTTGCATACATTGTCTCTCCTATTTGCAGATTTGAAAGCTGAAGTTGCCTTTATTGTTCAAATTTTAGCTATAGGAAATCAATATGGGAACATAAACAGAAAGGAAAAAAATGTATTAATGGCAAAAAAAAGTTGGTATCTGTAAAATCTAGTCAGAATTGCCAACTTCCCAAGTATAGCTAAACTCTGATGACATAAAACATTTATGAAACCATTATTGCTTGCACAAAAGCACAAACATGGGCAGTACATTGGAAAATTATCTTTTGAAAGGGGAGTGCCCTTTCTCCAAACTATAACGTAGAATTTGGATGGGTCCTGCAAAATCAACGATCTTTCCTGACAAGCCTAGTACATTTCCAACACCTGCTGCTGAAAGCATTAGTCAAAGCCCACCTCATTCATTTTCAGGAGAATAAGGTAACACATTTGTGCAGGACATAGACTCTCTTTCATTTACTGACTCTGGGTGAGCATTTGATCAACTTGTTTCCATAGGAAGGTGATGTGCAAACAGGGAAAAGCACTTATCTAGCAATTGCTCTAGACTGTCAGGTTCCTCCCTGGTTTTTGGCAACACACTTTCCACTTGCTCTGACTCATTTCAGGTGAACACACTCATTCAGAAGTCGGGGCTGTAATTCAGGAAATGCTTTCATGTTGTTATGACAGATTTTTGTATTCATTTTTTTACTCTAAGATGGAAAGAATGACAGCCTTCTGTGTAGCTTGTAGGCACTCAGAAGCTTAAAAAATAAAAAAGAGAATCAAGAAGGACATCATGTTATCTGTCTGGTTAAAACAGTTTTTAGTCTGAAGACAGCAAAACCTGGACTGAAGTACATTTGGGTAGGATTCATCGTGCCAGACATTAGATGTCTACAGTGTCCATTTCTGTGCTGGTTATCCCACTCTAGTAGTAGTAAGAAAAGGCTGTGTGCTTCAACAGAACAATGTCAGAGGTCAACACGAGGATGAACTAAGGAGTGTTTTCCAATTGACTTGAAAGGGTGGCCACTTCAAGTGGAGAAGTCTACCTTAAGGCTCTTGGTGAGTATTCACCCCAGTACCCCTTGTGTGCCAGGGGCTTCACAGTCCTGGATACCCACAGTACCTCCGAGAAGTGCAGGTATGGTTATGCTGATCAGAAGGGCAATCTCACTGCTCTCCTGTAATGCACAGAGAACAAAGCCCAGCCTCCACCTACTCCCAGCCCCACCCAGTCCCCTGCCTCCCTGCTTGCTTCTGGCCACGGAGGGTATTATAGCTTGAGCAGCTACAGAGCAATAATTACTATTTGTGTGCATTCTTTTCATTGCCATATTTTTTAGAAGCCACTCTTGATCTTGTTCAAAGCATGACGCATGGAGGATAACAACTCCTGGGACAAACAAATGGCACTATTTAGCAGTGTAAGCCTCACTTTCCAGCTGCATTTGTATGTATTTGTATGCTTCCCAAGGCAAAGCTGGAAACCAGCTTCAGCTGTACAGCGACTAGGTTGGAGGGAGGGACTGAGGGAGGGAAGGAGAGAGGAGGGAGGGAAGGAGGACAATAAGATTTTAGATACCTAGAACAGGGAGCATACGGTTAGATAAGAACAACCCATACACTGCAAAAGCCAGAGACAGCCAAGGATCAGTTACACTCTGAGCCTCTAATGATCTGCTTACATCAAAAGCCCTTTCAAGGCACAGCAACATACCTGCCCTGCAAAGGCTCCTGAGCCACGGGATAATGTAATGATCCGTACAATATCCCTTCTCTTTTGTGAGTAGTTTAAGCAAAGAAAAGCAGCCACTTTGACTCCAGTATTAAGCCTCATCTTAACTGGGAACAGTAATGCCACCCTATATGCTAAAATGTGCTGTGTTTGTGTGCAGAATGACTCTGCCTGGGATATTTGGGCATTCCCTGCTCAGCTTCAGTATTTTTTTTAATTTTTGATTTCTGGTGCTCATTGTGTAGTTGTGTGGGAGCTGGGAAGAAATTCTCAAATCGGTTGAATTCATCTTATTTGTTTCATGAGCAGGTATTTAGATGAGCTTTGTCTCCCTAAACCTCTTAATATAAAGAGTAAACTAGATTGCCTGAGAGTGTATTGACTGTGTTAAGAATGCTGGATTGTATTGCAAAGGAGTTGAGACCTGTAATGTTATCACTCAGCAGGAATGGATCCCATCAGAAGGCACATGGCGTGCCATGACGTAGCCAGCCTTAGACCACAAAAGCAGACTTTTCTCTGTGAATTAGACAAACCACACAAAAGGCAACAATAGCTAGCATAAACACTATTTAATACTATTCACAGGCTATTGAAGAGATGGGCGTTGACTAAGAATTGCAGCAAAGCCAGTACATTGTTGTCAGATGAAAGGACGCCTAATGAACAGGAAGCATCATTTGAGCAGGCTGACAGTAACCATATAACTGCAGGATTGTGGGACTGGCATTTACCCCATGGGTCTTTACAGTCAAAAAAATAAAGAGAAATTAAAGCATAAGGAATCCTTTTTTGTAGGCACTTAAAGCCCATAAAGCAACACAAGAAAGTGTACAATTGTCTTTTCATGATTTGTCTGTGCTTCAGCTAATCATAAAAAAGAACTTTTGGGGCGCAGTAACTATAGGTTCTGTGCTGCAAAATAAACCCTTCAAACAATAGGAGATTTGGGTATTTGCAAATTGTCCCAATTGAAATAAGAGCGACATTTTTTTTCTTCAGCTATTTCAAGCTATGTTCTAGCAATGACTGCCTTGGTAATGTCATGATGATAAACACTTCTGTACTTGCCCCAACAACCAGGCTAAATCAATGCTTTTGCAGTGGTCCTACTTTATTTGCTTATGTGTTAGGGTGGAAGGAACATAATTAAAAAGCTTCCCTTCTGATACAATTATTCCAGCTATGTTCTCCCATCCCTATGATCATACACAGAAGAAAGCTTCCAATTGTTCCTGCTTTGTGTAACCTTTTAAATTATGCACTTAAGATGCAAGCAAGATGCTAAAACTCCTTTCTGTCAAGACTTCAACTGAGACAGAAGGGACTCAGGTTCTTTGAGAACAAAGATCCAAGAGTTGAATTTAGCTAGTGAGAGTTTTTCTGAGTAAGACTGAAAATATTTTAGGACTGGTATGTTTCAAAATATTCTTTGGGAGACTGAATCTGGAACAGTGTCCACAGAAAGACCTCCAGGCCACTTAGGCCTGTTATTTGGCAAAAGGCTGTGATGAATAGCATTGTGGCCAGGAAGAAGATATTATGTTCTGAAACCGAAGAACAGGCTCTGTGCTGTTTGCCACTGCCTGGACAGGGACAGTGGAACCAGATATAAATGTGCATGTCTGTGTATATATATGTGAACTGGAAGATCAGCTCCTGAATTCCTGATTTCTCTGCACCCCCACCCCAGTAATAGAGCAAGCAGTACACACAAGGGGCTGCAGGGAGGATGGATATAGCACTCTTTACTCCCACTTTTGGACACTTCAACCACCGAAAGCCCCAAACTGAAGTTTTTGGCACTGACACTGTGAGTAGGAGGCAAAGCAAGTTTCATGAAACAATGAAGTGTATCCCATATCATGATTTAACCCCTTTCTCCACTAACTCCTAAAGCTCATTCACTAGGTGCACTGTAATACACTTTCAGAAAAGAAAGAGCAAGCAGGTGTTGAGGGACTGAAAACCTAAGATCCTTTTCCATACAAAACAGCTGTGAAAAGGCAATCCGTGCCGAACTGTGTTTCAGAGGATTCCAGCTAAATTGCCCCCTTGAAGATTTCATTTTCTTTGCAAAAATTCAACTACTTGAAAATTAGTTCTACATTAAAAATGCTCTGAATGAACAAATGAGGGATCCAGCCAGCTCCTGACTCACTATCAGGCCAATTTACCTCACCCACGCAAACCTTTTGATATGTTCTGAATTAGAGCATTGGTTATGCAGTTGACTTTACATGCTGTTTATTAACTGGCAGAAGGAGACCAAAAGAAACACTCAGATTATAGCATGCGGTGCCATTACACTGTTTTTAAACATCTCCTTTATGTTTATATAAATATATTTAAATATACATTAAAATAGAGAAGAGGGTTTTCACCAATAGAGTTTGAGTGACTGCTGTATCTAGTTCTAGAAGTACATAAAATACAATTATAAAAATTCATTGAACTTGAGCTGGTGAGTTGGTTAGTTAATGTTTAAGGGGGCACAGCTAAGATTTTCTGGGCACAACAGAGAAGGATGTGAGTGAGGGGTGATCGAATGAATAGCTGATTTAGCTTTAAGCACTGAGTGACTTAGTGTAGTTTATCACATATTTAAGGCTGGAAAAGGAAAACAAAAAGAAAGAAAGAAGAGAAATAGAAGTTTAATTGAATGCCATGGATGCAGTATAATGCAAATCTCACAAGTAGAGCATAATTGGTTTAGCAGAGGGATCCAATGCCATAAATAACCATTCATAATCATATACAATTAACATATCAATAGTTCTTTTTTGGAGTTATAGTCCATAAGCTAAGTTAGTTCTTCACTAGAAAAGTCTGGCAAAACCAAGCTGTTAATTAAACACTTTTCAGAATTCAGTGTCACATTTTTACTCCTCCACAAAAAAAAAGTCTGAACCTATTAAAGTGTCCTTCTTTTCACAAGCAGAAGGACACATTTTTTTCCTATTTAGTACCATATAAATCTTCAAAGAGGAGAAAACCAGCAATCTCAAGCCTTTCCATTACAGCTGGCTGTGCCCTAGTACAGTATTGGGACAAGGCAGTAGAGCAGAGATGCTGGCTTTTTTCACAGAATGGAGTTTGTGCCTGATTGAAAAAGACTTTATGATGATCTGAAACAGCCCTAAAAGAACCCAGTCCCAGATGAGGGTTTATGTACTTTAGGTGATAATTATAAGAATAGGCTAAAAATCATCTTTTCCCTGGAATTAATTAATATCCATCTTCTGTGTATATTACAATAATTCAATCCTGGTGTCTCAGAAAAAAAAAAAAAAATCTCGTTAAAGAATGGCAAAGAACTTGCCAGCTACCTGCAGAAGTGCTGACAGCTTTCTGAGTACTCCCAAATTAAAGGGGAATTAGAAAAGCTTTAATTCTTTGCACAAAGGCCTGAGACTTTCTGCTCGAAATTGCTTCAAAGAAAGGTGACTCTCCAAGCAGTTGGAGTCCCTGTCCTGCTTTGAACAGAAGAAGACATGCAGACAGGCTTGATTTCCGACTTTCCTGGGATTTGTCTTTATTACTAACTTCACAAAACATAACTCCATACAAGAATCACCGGCTCCTTCTTGTCTAATTGTCCCCTGGGCCTTCCTCCACCCCATCTCCTCTTTCTTTCCCCCTCCAAAGGCCTCTCCCCATTGCCCAGTCAGTTCCCATGGGGGCAGAAGATCTCTGTGTCCATCTGGAGGCTTTAGCTAGCTGGAGAAGAAAGTGACAAAATGGTCCAGTTCCCTGCCATACCTCTCCTTCTTCAGCCCCCTGTTATGACAGTGTGCGATGATGCTGGGTTTGTTTTTAATTTACTGGTATGTTGTCTCTTAATGAGGATTCCCCTGAAAGGCCTGAAAGCAGCTCTGTGGTCCTGCATGTGATAATGTCTTATCTTTATATCCACACATTTTCACCCTCACCTACAAATCAGTCAGGCAAACCCACAAGGAAAAACAAATTCTCATTTGTCTCCACTAAAACTACTATTTTTGAGCTGACATCCATCTCACCATGAGGAACACAGGGATACAAAGACCTACCAGGATTCTCTCTCAAAGAAACCATGTCAAGCTCTGGCATCAGGTATGTTTTAAAAGATATGATGACTTTTTTCTCCATTTAATGTTGCTATGTTATATAATCAGCTTAAACACAAATGGTAGTTAGGACAGATGTCACAGTAGTTGTAAAACATTTTCTGAGCAATGTCCCTTCTGGACTCTTTGTTGAAACAAAATGTGACTCCAAGACACAAAAAAATTGAGTAATGAAATGCCACCTTTCACCCTTTAATTCTACTGCCATAGTCGGGTCTGTTGGTTTTCTTACCAACATTTCATTAACAATGCTGTGGGAGGAACAGGGAGTTTGATTGATGGGACCAATGTTATGCTAAGCTAGTGGATTATTTCATATTGGATGTCATAAAAAGATATCTAATGGCACTTAAATCATTAGCTAATGTAAAACAGAACATTTAAATCATGAGATAATGGGTACAGATGCTGTACTAGTGCTTTCTAATCTCTGAATCAGCTGAACTTTCAAAGCCAAACTCTAAATCCAGGGTTTCCAAATTCTGCAGTACCAGTTCAAAACTGGCAGGCATGGAAAAGCAACACCCTTCTAGTCTACACCACAGCTTTATAGCCACAGATCTCTGAGCTTAATCACTTGCTAGGACTTGATGACATTCCTCATTAATTTAAAGTGGTTTTTATCTTCAGAAGTAGAATGGCACGCTTAGTGGAATTTATTCCACACACCTGTATTGTGTGTACTTCATGTATGAATGAAACCTCATGGGCAGACATTAGTGGCACTGAAAACAGCAAGTGCCAATGTAAACAGTATCTCTACCTCATTTTGGGCACAGGTCTAAGTCCTCCACCCACTGGAGGATATGAGCACAAACCTTTCTTCAGGTGAGAGCCTGAGCCGGCATCTGGAGAACACTACAAGGGAGTCTTGGATCCAAAAGGGGAATGAGTGTGCCAAGCACAGATCCATCAGGAAAGAGAATGTTGCAGGTCATCACTTGAAGGGCTGATGGGACATATGGAGGCAGCTGGGTCCATCATGCTCGATTTGGTCCTCTGGGAAACCTAGCTGTTTCTCTGCCTCCCATTGACACAGTTTATAATCATCACCTGATCAAGGAGACCTTTCTCAGCAAGTCCTGATGTTGCCTGAAGAAGTGAACTACTCAGGCAGTTTAGGCTGAAGACCATGATGAGCACCACAAAGAGCTGCAGGTGAGTAATGTATCAAAGGATGAGTGTGGGAGGGTTTAACAAGAGCAGTGACAGGTTTGGAGCAGTGGGTGAGAAATATGGCTTGGCTCATGGTGGCCTACCTGCCCAGGCTTGTGGGAGGAAAATCTGCTCTGTAAGAGGAAGGGAGGGAGGGTGAAGTGTCAGGAGTAACAGGTGTGGAGCAGACTGAAGGGCAGTGGAGAAGGCAGCTAATACCAGAGAAGTCTCAACAGGAACATCTGAATTTTAAATTCCTGAAGCTGAAAGAATTTCTGCATCCCAAAAAAGGAGAGGAAAGGGCTTCCTGAAAGAGTGTTAACTGTGTTTTACAGCTAGCAGCAGCTATCCATGCTCTGATTTTATACTCAGATAAGAGTTTCCCCCCACTCCTGGGCTGGGGTCACCCTCAGAGCCTTTATTTCATTGCAGCTGGTAGGTGGGCAACACGAGAGTGCTGCTTCTGCTGGCCCTAACAAGCAGGGCTATTCAGTGAGAGCCCTTCCACATCCTAACCCTCTCTCTGGGACGGGCCATTTTGAGCACTTCTGTTCAGACCTTCCTTTTGTCCTAACTTCCTTTCCTTCTGAGGACTTTTTTTCTTTCTTTTTTTTTTTTTCCCCAAAAGACACTGCACAGTCCAGAAATTCTCTGCTCCTTCTGTTACATGTCTGGAATCCTAACAAGACAAGCCACAGGAGTTAAGCCAAAATTCTGAATGGAGACAATTAAATTCTTCAACACTTGCAAAAATTAAGGAGTCATAATTTATACTGACTTTAAAATCCACCCCATCTGTTAGTACATTTCTAACAATGTGATTTGTCACAGTAAAAAGTAATTAAATGAAATGTATAAAAACGAGTCTCATACTGGTTTATGCATAAAATATATTTTATTATAATTAGTCACCTGAACAAAAGATGATGAAGCAATTATAACTGGCAACACTTTCAGACTTTAAACACACAGCAAATGTAGCACAGGCAAAATATTTTCTCCATAAAGAATTGATTCACAACAAATATTTAACAGGGAAACCCAAGTTTTATTTAGGTAATCCAATTGTATTCAAGAAACAGAAAGTTTTGTGAAAGGACAGCACTTATGTACAGTGTTGGGACCTGATTCAGAGTCAATTAAAAAGCTCCTGCTGATTTCAGTGGCTTTCAACCAGCTTCCTCAGTGTGCCACTGTGCTGAAGAGCTCCCTCACTGAGCCAATAGAAGGAATCAATGGTCTTTTACATTAGGAGAAGAATAACCCACCCGGATTAAATTGATCTCACTGGCTCGACTATGTAAAAAGTTCACATTAAAGCTGCCCATTATCATATGAATAATCAAACCCTTCTAATGCTGCTACTGTTTTTACCATTTCCATGTTGTCTTGTTGTGTTGTTGTTTTTTTTTTTTTCACTTGACCCTTGCAGACACACCTCTAGTATTTTATTTCTGAGCTAAAAGACAGAAAGCTCTTTGGTTCAGTGTAATACTTTCAGCTGTGAGGCGTTATTGTTTGTGTTCACAGAATAAACAAGAAACTTTGAGAGAAAAAAAGTAACTTTAAAAATATAGTACTAAACCCATGTGTAATGAAAATCTCTTGCAGAGGAGAGAGATGGGATTCATGCCATAAGCAGAAACAGCAGTTAAAGCAGAGAAACAAAAAGAACATCCAGAGAGGGAATGATGAGGAGATCCATTTCTAAGCTGACTGAACCAGAGGGAGACTGTCCTTGTCAGTAATTTAGGAAGAGCCACTGGTAGTTGCTAAACAGCCTCCTCCAAGGGAGCAGCTCTCTGCACCATCACAAAAGAAACAAACAATTGGACAAAGCCATTTAGGGTCAGAACAGATAGTAATGTCTGTCCTTCTGATCTTAGAATGAATTTCTAATGTGTCTGAGAAACTTAAATCTCCTTCTTCCCTTTCCTGCAGCTATAGTCTTTTAAGGTTTCTCTGCTTTTGGGCAATGAGGATTTTGTTTATAATGTGGAAAATACAAAATCCAAAGAAGTTTTGTTTGAATTCCTGGAGGGAATTTCTTTCCTTATTTATGTCTCTGAAACTAAGAATTTAAGTTATGCAAATCTAAGTTGCCAACTTTATATTATACTTGTGCATGTTCTTTGTTTCTTTAATCAACTCTTACTCCTGTCATGTTGAAAAAGGACAAACTACAATAAACAAGAATCAAGTTTTCCAGAAAGTAGCACACAATCCAGCATTAGTGTTCCTTGCCATCCTTCTTTTCTACCTATTTATTCCCCAAATCTAGCTAACCAATATTGCCCACAGCTAAGAGTACTGTAGCACAGAACACTGCTATAATATTGACCCTGAAGCAGTAAAAGAATAAGTCACATTGTTCATAACTCAAACATCACTACCATATTTCACTTCCAACATTTAAAAATAAAAACCAGAACCCTAAAGCCTTCATTATTTAAGTTAAACAATGAAACTGTTACTGTGTTTCTTGAAGCCCTGCTTTGCTCCCGGTGTCCTAGGACAACTTTTTTGCCTGAAAAGCGATGAAGAAAACATTTTATAAGACACAGATACATACAAAACACAGCCTCTTTAGATCAGTTCAAGGATTACAGGTCGCCATGAAATGAAGGATAAAAGAGGGAAAGGATTATGCCAGAAAAACCTGAGAAAAAGCAGTTTCATCTCTCTGTCAAGGTAAGTTACAAGGAGGCAGTTTTAAAAGGTGTTAATTTTCTTCACCTTCCTTGTTACCTGGGAAATGCTTAGAATAAAGAAGAATAAAATGTGAAAATGCCTCAGCCTGTACCAGCAAGCCAGAACAGTGTTGACAGGATTACAGGAGTTGCCTAATTAGTTCCTTCTTTGCTAATATCCACCCTAAGAGCTCCACTCTAACTGGTAAACAATCAGCAATTCAGGGAGAGAAACTCAGGAGCTAAATACCAAATCTGAATTCTCTTCTCTCCTACTAAGGGTCACTTGCCACCAGAGTTGCTCCCACGGGCAGCAGGGACAGGTTTGGCAGGGGGGCAGCTCCCCCTGCCACAGAGGTGGCAGTCCAGGGGCAATGCCAATCGGCCCTACAGTCTCCCCAGGGTGACCCTGCTCTTCCCTCTCTCTCACCAGCGTTTGGAAAGGGGAGAGACATAACTTAGCCTTGATTTTTTTGATTTCTTTTTCTTAAAGGGAACAGGAGTTGCTCATCAGGTGTGTATGTCCACTTGCAGGATGTTTGCTTTCCACACAGCCCCACGAGGAGAGGGGTGGGTGCTGCTGCTGTGCTATTCCTGTGAGACCCACACTAAAATCAGATGTGACAGTGATCAGCAATTGGATCTCTTATGTGTCTTGAATGTATATGCACATGACTTGCAAATTATGGATCATTTCTTAGCATATTATAATTGATAAAATCCTGGTCCGGTGTTTACACATCCAAAGAAACAGAAATTACTATGATTTGCCTTTCTCCTCTTCCTCTATTTAAACAATAAAAAAACATAGAAAATTTTCATAAACGTACTTCTCTAAAAGAGAAATTAATACCAGACCCCTAGAATGTCCCAGTGACTTGATAGCAACCATTGTGCATGTTTTTCTCTTTCTTAAAGGAATAATAAAAAAAGTCATACAACCCACAAAGCTGCCCCAATTCATTGCTATACTCATTTGCATGCACATTTTATTCCCAATCTTCTACCTTTTATTTGTGTCCCCTAGATGGTTAACTCCACAGGGAAGGGATTATATCTTTTCTTTCTGATATAGTTCTATGCACAATGGTCCCCTGCTGGTTCCTTTGGACACCACCATAATATAAATACAAACATTTACTACTACTGCTAGCACCTAGAAGAATTATCCCTTATATCTGTGCAGCCATAGTCAGTAAAATTTTACTGATCCTAGTCCAGCAAGTCTATGTGAATTGCTCTTACTTATTGATCCAAATGTGAGTGGAACCTGTAAGACCTGCAGCCATCCAGATTAGTTCTTCTAACTCCTCATTTGCCAACATCATCAGGGCTCTATATCACTGCTAACCTATACATGCAGCAGGTTACATGCCCCACACTGGGTGAATAATGTTCTTTTTCACAGGACTCATCACTAACAGGGAGAGAAATTATAACCTGTGTCCAGCAAGCCCACTGCCTGGCAATCCTCCTCCCTTTCATTTGCAGAGTGGCACACTAAAAGCTGGCAAGACAGACTTTATGCAAAGCCCTTCTGTAAAAAAGGTAAGACACAGGGGACTACTTGTAAATGACTGATTTTCTCCTTTCTGCTCAGTTCCCAGCTATATATTAAATATTATGGTCTGGTGTTACAGGGAGATTATATATTTGTCACATGGTAAAAGTTTTCATGACTGCTGAGTCCACTTTCCACACTTAAATCTACGGTTTTTCTAACACACCCAGGCACACATGTCCATTTAAAGTCAAGCTCAAATGAAATATAGTATCAAATGAAAATAATATTATGGCAGGTGTCTCAGTTCCAGATTGTTTTTCTTAGACTGATAGCAAGATTTTACTCCAGGACATAAAAAGTCTGTTGTACCAGTAAATACTGTATTATTCATGGTTTAGATATATACTAGGTTTAAGTAGAACAGCTGTATGAACAGCAAGGGAATTTGCTTTCTCCTTTCATCTCTAAAATGGGTCCATTTCTGAAGTAGAGCTGCTCTTCAGTTCTGGAAATCAGATGGCAATTCTTAGAGACATACACCTTCTTGCCTACCCAAAACCAGAGGCAGATGGGTTGGGCTTTGAGATAGTGTGGCTGATTTGATCACCTCTGGAGTCTGCCCTGCAAAGCCCCAGGCTGATGTTACCACACCACAAACCACAAAGGAATGACTGGACATCCTTCTGTCTATGCTCTCTCAGTGGTTTTCTGACCACGTGGCAGGCTCTGCTCCTCAAAGCAAACACAGGGTCTGGACCTGCTGCTGAGACAAAAGTGTCAGGTGCAGTGTTCCTGTTTGGATGTCCTCAAGAAGCAGAGAGTTCGGTGTAGTGTGTGGCTTTTGGACAGTGCACAGACCTGAATGTGAGGAGAAGGTGGAGAAGGTTATGGGCAGCTTCCTTCTGCTTGGCAGCAAATATCTGCACCAGCTTTCTCTTTCCTGACCTGTAGATGGCTGCACATGAGACAACTGCTCTGAAATTTCATCTCAATCAAGGGAGAAAAATACACACTTTTTACAGAAATGTTCATTTAGATGTATGTTTTGTGCACAGAAAAATCTCTTCAACAGTGTCTTCTTGTTTCTCATTGGTGCCTGGGTAAATGCCACCTCCAGCTGCCACGTAAGTTCCAGAGAGAAAAGTGACTCTGGCAATATGAGCATGCATTGTTTTTGTCATCCACCTCCAAACTGAGGCCTATACGCCAGCCTGGCAAAAGTGCTGTGATGTGAGTTGGTTTACTCAAGCAGCACAAGTTGCTTGCTTTTTGCCACTTGATCTGTCCTTGTCCTTAAACGGCCATCGAATCCTGCTACCAGTTCTTCTATTTCCTTATGCTTCCCAGACAAGGTTTCCTTTCTCTTCTTCACAGTTTTCTTGTATTAGTCCATGTACAGTGAACTATGCCATGAAGTTATCTAGAGTGTAACTCAGATGTTGATACTACCCCAGGAGATATCCTTAAATATATATTGATCCAAAACAAGACTGAAAATATTACTTTTGTACCAAGTTAGATTTGCAGCTTGAGTGAATAAATGAAAACTGTTGACTTTTAAGTAGTGAACCAAGCTCTTTTTTTTGCCTAATGAGAAGCCCCTGCATTTGATTGCTTGATCCATATTTTTGGTTCAGCATACAGGGTAATAACTTTTGGTTTTTCCTTCTGCTAATGCAGATAATTGGTGTCTGTCCAAAATCACTAAATATCACTTAATTTTACTATAGGCTGAATTCAGCTGCCTGCTTAATTTCCCAGAGCTAGTGGGACTTGGCTGCATTATTTTATTAGCATTTTATTAGCATTTTATTAGCATGTCTAGAGGAGTGTTTTTCAACATTTTCAACCCAGCATTTGAGGGCGCTTCATTTGGAAAATAAAGCCATCTTCTATTTGGGTGACAGAGGGCGTGTCCCCGCTAACCTTTGGCTGTATGCTGCGAGGCTCCCAGAGGCAGTCACTGGCACCCAAATCCTGGGGTGCTGAGTGTGTGCCGGGGCTCCTGGCAGGGCTGGGCACTGTGGGCAGCAAACACGGGCAGCACACCCCGGGCTGGAGCCAGGCTGCAGCAGGGTGGGTACACGCCATGCACGGGCACTTGGCAGCACGCCCAGGTCCTCCAGTCTAGACACAGCCAGTGGCTTAATTAACAGCGAAATAAAAGTTAGGCTGAAGCTTTAGTGTTCCTCGAGTACTTTGGTTGTTTGCTGGCAGCTTTCCTGGCCTGTGTGGAGGGCTACCCAGGCACAGACAACCTCCGGCCTGACCAGGAGCTTCAGCCTAGGGTTAGGACATAGTTATGGCCAGTATTATGCAGACTAGCACAGAAACTAACAGTGCCTTTGCTCCAAAGAGAAGAAGAACTCGGAGAAATAAAAGGAATCAGTGTTGATTGAGAATCTTGAGGTCATCACATGCAACCCTTTGAGGCACTGCAAAAAGTCCAGGAGGACCCGTGTACAAATTTAGCATGGAAAAGACGAATATTTTGCCCAGTCAAAACCAGTGGGTAGATACTTAAAATAAAGATGAAAGGTTGGATGACAACAGGTTGTGAAAGCCCTTACCAGTGAAAGTAAACATTTTTTGTGCAGCAAAAAGGAGAGAGTGGAGCAAAGAGGAACAAAAATGCTTGCATACCTGGCTAGATGGAAACAGGGCAAGAAAGCATTTCTCAAGTTCACAGAAAAGCATATTGCAGGATCTACCCGGAAAAGCTGTGTCTCCTGTTATACAATATTTTTGCCAAAGGTTGTCTTTCATCTTAAAAATAAATGAATATTTTTCTTTTTTTCCTCATCCCCCTTCTCTCCGTGTCCCTCTCAGGAAAGATCCCTGCAGAGAAATGTTGGATTAAACAAATTCCCTGGCCCAAGTGGTAGGGCACAGACTTTGCTCCTGTTCTCTGGGATGGGGCAGCAGCTTCTGATCCTCTTACCAGCTGTCATACCTATAAACATTCGTGCTTTTCAATAAAAATATTATTAAAATGCAATCTATATCTTTCTGCTTCCTATGTGCTGGTCTTAAGAGTAGACAAGGTATCACAAGCATGATAAAAAGAGTTTGGAGAGTGGTTTCTTAATCAGTTTCCATTTCTGCTTCTGCTACACTGACACAGGGATTTCTTCAAGGGTATTCCAACAAAAAATAAATGTTAATCACTGACATTCTTAAAAATCTTAAACTTTTTTGTTCTCAATGTATTTTGTGAATATCTCCTAAAAATAGAAATCTCTGCTATTGTAGCTCCCTTCCACCTTTACCAACACATAGACAACCAGGCAAGGAGAGACACGTTGTCAGTCACCCACTCCAACTGCCTCTATCACATGGGCAACGTGATTTTCCTGCATGCATTCCTGTTTGGATTCGAGCAGATTTTTGAAACAAACAAACAAACAAACAAATAAACAGTGAACTGCAGGCACGTGACTTTTTACTTAGGATTGTGGAAACCATTATATGTGGAGGATATTGCTGTCTCCATGAAAAGCAACGCTCCTCTGCTTTTGTCTGAAAAAATCGGACAGTTTTATCAGAAACGAGACAGAAAAATAGGTCTATTTTTAAAGAAAATACATCAATGAGTGTACTTCAGTCAGAAAAAAAAGAGCAGCCGTTTGATTTCCATGAATACTGCTCATTCAAAGCCCGTAGTGAAGACTTCCTAGTTTGCCAGACAGTTGGTGGAGTCAGCCATGCCAAA
The DNA here is from genome assembly GCA_013400955.1 of Drymodes brunneopygia. Lineage (NCBI taxonomy): Eukaryota > Metazoa > Chordata > Aves > Passeriformes > Petroicidae > Drymodes > Drymodes brunneopygia. Next base: position 319,780 of record VZTZ01043734.1, read on the forward strand.
CTTGGCACATATTTAAGAGATATACAAACACAATGGATTAGCGGTATTTATATTTCACCCTTCACCTCTCACAGGGGTCACGTTCTCAGAAGAAGGTGACATCATTGTGAAACCTTACCCTGCTTAAGCCCCAAGCAACATGTCTCCTTATTTAAAGATCAGATTATCCCTCCTTCATTGTTTTGCATTTGATTTTGTTTCTTTTCTCCATTTTGGGGAAGGGCAGCTCACTATTTTGAAGAGGTGATGGAGCATGTCAGGATTTAAGGAGTGAAAGGGAAGAGATTGGTTTGGATTTTCTGCCTCCCTTTTGTGTGCTCTGAAGCTCAATATACTTAGAGTGGTGGCTGCAGGTACATGGGCAGAAGAAAGCTTTTGTGCTCTTATAAACCCCAGCGTTTGCTGGGACTATACCTCTATAGACAGACAACAGGAAAGAAGTTCAAACAGTTTTTTAGCCACTTTCCATTTCAATGGGTGTTTATTAGAAATATCACTGAGTTCCAGAGATCAGCATTTTAAAGTGCTGATAAGGAGTTTGATGCAGGCACAGATAACACAGTGCAAAGAGCAGTAATGACTATGGATGTCCCTGTTTAAAAGAAAGCTGGAGGACTACGTCTTGCTCACATCTGAGTTTATAATTTTCCATAAATGGTAGCTGGGTGTTAACATATGGGAAACAACAACAGCACAATTGCTTCTACTTCTAGACACTTTCTTGCTTCACTATGCCCAAGCAAACTCCTCAACTTCAGCAGGTTTGTAAACTCTGAATAACTCTGGAAAACACTCATATTTCTGTCATCTTTATCTAAAGCAGTTTGCGGAATAAGAAGAGCAAATCTAAACTCCACGTCATGAATCAAAGGAGTTTCTCACATCAGGATTTTTTAGCAATTTAAAAAAATATTGCTAATATAAATTCATTGTATTTTATATTAATGGATGTGACAAACACAGCAGATATAGTAATTTCAGGAGAAAACAGTTTCAAAGAAATATGGTAAAGCAAGTGACTCAGTGAGATATTGGCAATTCTGAGGGGATCTCACGTCATTGACCATATGGAAGTGACAAAATATCAGTTCAATGCACTGCTCAAAGATTAATATGAGAATAATGTCATCTTGAATGTCTGCTGAAGGCATGGGCTGTAATTATGTGAATATTTTGGATACTGTCTTCTTACTAAAGGTGGGTGAATACTGTCATGAATGTTTGATCAGACATTTAACTGGATTTGCTTCTGCCTCAATCACATCTCTTTTAAACTCACTTTCCAAGCACTGCAGTGTATTTTAATTTTACTGGTATAAGCATCTGAAAAAAAAACCAAAAAACAAACAAAACCAAACAAAAACCCAAAAAAACCCCCCCAAAATGTCAAGGTCATATATTTAAGCATTCATTTTAAAAGGCATTATAATTTAGCATTCATGACAATTTGTGCTAGAAACACTTGTACAAATACTTCATTTGAGCCAACAGCAAGGTTTGAAATAAGAAGAAAAAAACCCAACATGCACAAAACAAGAAATATTAAAAGTGCCCTTAAAAAAGCAACCGGTTTCATGGTTCTGTCCCATCTTGGGACCATCATTGGGTCAGTCACAAACAGGGAATTAAGCCTGGGAAGATCTCTGTGTGCATTTTGATCCTGGTCTCACTCCCACAGAAGTCAGTGATAAAACTTCCACAGATTTCAATAGTGCAACATCAGAATCTTCATCCTCATAAACATTAAGTAAGGGAAAAGGAAAAGCACCATGCAAGACACATGGCCAGTCATAATTTACTGAGAGAAAAATACTGACAGGAATTTACAAACACCTGCAGAGGTCTCTGTTAATGTGCATTGAGCTACATTTTGATATTTCTTTGTATAAACCTCTAAATTCTTACCATATGCAGAAACTACATGGAAATATTCCAGATCTGCACCTTTTGGCGTTGTTCAGCCTCCATACAGGAGTCACACACATGTGCCAAAGTATTTTTCTGACTCACCTTCCTTTTTCATTTCCCCTTGAAGTCCTTTTTACTATTGGTTTTATTTGGAGTAGGAACAAGTTTACCAAAGAGTAAAGTACTTCTTTAAGGAAGGCAATGGAGGAAATTTCGTGGCTTTGCCATGTTTCAGTTTTTGATAGTGGGGTGGTATTTCTGTGTCAGTTTCTACTTTCCATATTAATTCTTGGACTAGCAGCTGTTTTACTACTTTTGCTCCCTACAAGTAACACAGGGCTTTCTCTCAGCCTTCAGGGACTTGATCTTACAGGGCTCCCAAGATTTGGTTTCTCTAGGTAAAGAAGCTCTTTTGTATTGTTCAAAGAGAGGGGAAGGTAGAATTAGGAATGACTCAGCATATGATGACATCTCTTTGAATTAGTTCTAAGGGAGAGGGCAAAGACAGCCCTGCCTGGTGAGGAGCACCTGACCAGGCAGCAGCTGTATTTTAGCTCATGCACCATGTACCTGCCCCAGCCTGTAGAAATTACTACTGAGGGGCAAAGTTTGAGGATGCTTGTGGACTACAGCTTTCACCCATAGAAATCAATCTAGCACATGGATGTTTACATCCATACATGCAAGGAAAGACGGATCTGGCTTTTGGGCATTCCTGAACTACTTGCTGTGAGGTGTATCCTCCTCACTCTATGTCAAAGCAGAGCTCAAGAAATGTGATCCGTGTGAAGACCCAGACACTCACAGACAGTGAGGGTCTTGTGCTTATGGCTTAGAGCTGCACTCAGAAGTTCTTCAGCTCTTCATACTGCACCTCATTCTCAGGAGGAGTGAAATCTTAAAGACTTCTTACAGAAATCTTACAGTAATGACTGCAACAGTAGCTGTGGGAATCTAGCACTTGTGAAAATAAAACCTTCCCTTCTATGTTGCATTGTAGTAAAAGACAAAAAACCCACCCACTCACCCAAAGAAACCAACCCAAAAGAACACAAAACCTAAAAACTCCTGAAAATGGCTAAACATCTAGTGACTGGTTGAAATAATAACCTCTCTTAGACCAAAGTAATCTTTGATACAAAGGTTTGGGAAGATGAACAAGGAGAGTCTCCCAGTGGTGATGTTAGAAAAGTGAGAAGTTCAATTCAGACTGTAATCAAACGTGGAAATTGTATTCTAGAGAGATGCTAATTCTCCAGAGAACATGATAGCTGTTGCCAGTAAATACACTGCCAAGGCCTGACATACTCCAGTTCAAGTAACCCACCCATCCATCACACACACACTCACACTTCAAGGCTTCCTAAATTCTTTTTCCAGGGCCTGATCCCTGAAAGACTGAGGAACACAAACAACCTTGCTACATGCCAGTAATCCCATTATCAGGCAGGATCAGGCCCTGATACTGAACATACTATCTCGCTGGTTCTAATCAAAATGCAAATGTCTTACACTGCGTTTGGGTTAAGCAACAAACACCAGGAATATTTTGAGATTTCATACTCATAGAATTGAGAAATCTTCGAGGTTGTTTGTCAAAAAGGGGTTGCATCATTATATTTTTCTGCATTCCATTTGTGTTAGCTATGTTAATGTATTACAATTTTTAAATCATGTTTTGTTCCCAAGTCCTTCTATGTTTTTTACAAAAACATCTCTATCATTACATTTGCATTTTAAAAGACTGCGGATGTTATACTTACAATGGGTATTATTTACATTTCAGATTTCCATATATCTGCACCAACTGGCTTTGCTGGATCTCTGGTACAATCACGCTTTCTATTATCCATCTTCTTCTGCTACAAAGATAATTCACTTTACCTCCAAACTTTGCTACTCATGCTTTGTATAATAACTCATGTCTTACTACCCCTCGCAAGTTTGGCGGCTCGTTAATACAGCACTTACAGAGAGGGTGCACTACATATTGATCTAATTAAACGTTTCTGAATCAGGACAACAATAGTAATGGGATTAATTATTGTAATTTGTGCAGCAGAAGTATATACATAAAGAGGCAATTTCCCCCCCTCCCCTTATAGCCGACAGAAAATGAATTTCAGACATTAGGACCTAAGAGACCAGAGAGCTACAGCTGCTGAGCTAGTGTCCCTCCCATAGACTTGGCCAGCAGCTCTGACATCCTTGCACAAAGTAATCACAGATCACAGCATTTAATCACTGAAAACAAGCACTCCAGAGGACAGCAGTGTCAATATCCCACTCTCTCATTATCTGTTTGGATTGCACATCCACACTGTCAGATAAACAGAGTGGAAAATTAAGATTAAAAATATGGTAATTTCATTTCAGGCAGCAGGCACCACTCACTGCCCCTATTATGCTATTGATTACCTCTGAATTCAATTTTTCTTTCAATGCAAACTTTAATCTGTTTGCTACCCAGCAATTCAACTCCCCAAGGGCTATTTGAGAGTAAGTAACCATTTAATCTGATGCTAACTGAAAAATCACCGTCCTTAATGAATTGTGTAAATCATTCAGCTCTAAAGCACCTTTGACTTCTATTTCATTTTTTATTTTCTACTCAATATAGGAAGGGATCGGCGTGTGAATAATTACAAAGTAGCAAGTATTTTTAAATAGAGCAAATATGATAAAAACCCTATTATAGTGGGGCATGTGTAATGAACAGTACTTTTTAATTTCAAAATAGCTATTCATTAAAAAAGAATGGGAGATTAAAAAGAGAGGCTCAAAGCTCAAGGTAAAAGTTGATAGACATTGTAATTACATGGTTAATTTCAAAGATTTATATGCTGTTATGATTTAAAAGGAATTTTTATGACCTGACATTTTCATTTGAGAAGATTTTTTATTTAAAATTAATCTTCTAGCTCCTATTCTTAATTATTTCTTGGCAAGCGATAAATGGGAATACAAAAAATGCCCTATATCAAATTTTCAGCAGAATAAATGCATGTGAATTTGTGAACAGCAATAAAGTGGTCCTACTTTCCGTACTTGAATCACTTTACATTGAAATCCAAGGCTAAAATAAATTCTTTGTATATGGAAATTATTGACACTTTTAGGAAGGCTCTTAAGCTGCAGATTCACACTCTGCTTTTTATTTTCCCGACTAAGAAATTCAAGACTCTTTGGCTAGGTCGAAATTGCCTTTCTACTTTGCAATTCAGTTTTAGGCACACCTTTCCTCCTCCTCAACTTTGACGGGCTTTCTTCCCAGCTCCCAACAAAGGGACTGGCAGTCCTGGGAGGGACTTTGCCGCCCAAATTTCCTGCAGCCTTGGAGGCAGTGAGGGAAGCCAGGGGCTGACTCAGGCCAGACACACACTCAGGCACTTGTTTACAGCCTGGCTTGTGAAGGAGGCACTTCCCAGTCCTGGGCTCGCTGGGCCAGGCAGGATGCACTCCGTGGATGCTGCCCCCTCCACACACTCAGGGTTTTTCCTCAGAGCTTGAGGAAACTGGAGGCTCAGCTGCAGCCAGTGCCACCACAGAGTCCTTCCCTTGCCACTGGCGACCTTGCCTTTTTTTGTGACTTTGCTGGTCATGCAGGTCAGCCTGATATTAAAGCACCTTGGGACCCCTCTGATTTTCCCAGTATCAAGAGAGTGCACCCAGTGCTAGCAGGCAGTGGTCCCAGTCCTCTCTCCACTGGGTCCCACATGGGATGTGGGATGCAGGGTGCAGGTGAGAGATGCAAGACATAGGATACAGGATGAGGGCTGCAGGATGCAGGATATGGGGTGTGGGATACAGGATATGGGATGCAGGGTGCTCTCTCACTCACAGTGCAGCCAAGGGAGAGGCAAAGCAGCACATTCCAAAATGCATTTCCCACTAAGACAGTTGTGTGGACAGCCACAACAACAAGCTTGAAGGCAGCTCCCACTTTCAGTCCTGGTCTTGGCCCTCACTCTGCAAAATAGATCAGGCAAAAACACGTGGGGACTAGGGACTTTTTGCATGTCACCCAGCAGAAGGTGCCGGTTGCCCTGCCATCCCTCCACAGACACCTCCAAATCCACATGGCCCCGCTGCTTTCAGATGGAGCTGCAGAGATGCCAAGGGAGCCCTGCCAGGTCAGAGGGATTGGCAACATCTCTCTTCTCTACAGCAGAGGCAGCAGCATGATGAGTAAGGGGAAGGACAGGCTCTGCCTCTCCAGTGCAGCACAGAGGGAGCTGGATGCAGCGAGGTAGATTTTGGGCGTGCACCCCAGGGCCTGCACCCCAGCAAAGGGGAAAAGCCAGCGCCTGCTGCACTACTTTGATTGGGAGGGCAAAGATAGTTGACAGGCACAGAGGAAAATACACTGCTCCTGTCACTGTGCTGGTGTAAAACCTCCCAGAGCATCTGGCTGCCTCCAGCCCCAAAGAGATGGTGACAGGGGTGGTGACAGAGGTGGCACTCAGGGTACCACAGCAGGTTCCCCCGGCCCCGCTGTGTGCTCATGGGTCCCCGTGTATCCACATGCCCTCAGCATCCTCTGCCTTTGCACACACTCAGCACAACACATGCAGGGGATCAGTATGCGATAAATCACAAAGCTGCATATTAAATTACCTTTTTATGCCTTCCAGGCACAGTCACCTGCATTTTCTGTCCCCTCTCACACCCTCCTGTTGGCTTTGCTCTCCTTATTCCCAAGCACAAAACAGCTAAACCCAGCTCCCATTTATTTATTTCTCTTTTTTAATTCAACCCTCTAAATAAAAATTCCCTCCTTTTTCACAAAATCCCTAATTCTGCAGGTAGTTATAGGGCTGTAGTAGTTTAAGTCCTCAGCAAGCCCAAGAGGCAGCCACTACCAGCACCACTACCGTGTCTCCTGCCACCAGACGACATCCACCTCCTGGCTACAGCAGGCATCAGATTGGGAATCCTGTACAGAAAGATGCTGAAACGTGACCACTCCTTGCCTTAGACCTACTGATTTCTGTAGGACTGCAATAGCCAAGGCTCACCGTAGGGCTTGCTTGGGACCAGCTTGAAGAATTTCTGTGAGGTAAATTGAGAGTAGAGAGGTTTCCACCAAGTGAGGAGAGAATTTTTGCTTTCCTGTGGGATGCTTGCTCATCATCTTGGAAATTCCTGAGCTTTCCTATAACATAAAACTATGACAGCATGATGTATAGTGAAAAGTTTTAAAGGGAAAAACTCTATTCATGTGGTTGAGGTGCACTCTCAGTTTTGCTACAGATACTGTACAGAGTTGAAGTCAATAAGGCTACTGACATGAAGAAAGTGTTGCCAGTGTTTACAGAGCCCCAAGTCATCTGGCTTTAGAGGCAGAGGGCTGGAGTGCCAATAATGTTATTAAAAACCCTCTGCAATTGTTCCAAAATATTTCTTTAATAAAAGGTAGCATTTACAGAAAAGTCCATGTTGGGGCAGAGTATAAAGGTTTTGCTGGCACTTGTTTGGGAAAGGCTGCATTAACCCAAATGTCTTATGACCCAAAGCATGATTGAAAAAAGTGATACCACACAGAAAGTGTTTAATGGAAACACAGCCGTACTGGAAGCCAGTGCACACTGCAGGTCTGCCTTACAACACACAGGCCTTGAACAGCCTTATTGTCCCATCACAAACACTTCCACAAAATCATAGGAACATGACACTTAAGATTTAAGCTGAATTTTGAGCAGTTTTGTACTATGAGTTGCCAAGAGTTTATTTTTAAAAAATTGTTCTAACAGCGTAATGGTAAGGTCTCATTAGAGCTGTTATCTGTATGTCTCAAAAATTCAAAACATTACATTCAGACAGAAAGAGACCATATATAAAAATTTTGCAATACTTAAATGCTTAAATATATATAAAATCAAGTTCAGTTCAGAAAAGCCAGTACAAAGTTCATTTACATGATGGAGACTTTCTTCCTAAATTACTTCTGAATATGAGACTTGGGGTCCTCAGGCTCTAGGCAATTTACATTTTTCTAATTTAATCCCCAAAACTATAAAATTATCAAAACAGTCATCTGATCTGTACTTACTGTACAATTTACCCATATTGTGGAATTTTAAAAATCGGTCTTCTTTCTACAGGAAAAGATAAATACATAGGTATGTAAGCATGCATGCACATAGTAAATGTACAGATAATACACCCTATATATCCATGAGAGAAAAACCTTGAGCTGTGCAACATATACTACAAATATGTTGTATGTGCCTATTTCCTCTCACAGGTGTCACAGTAACTTATGGTTCTACATTAAACAGGTTCTACATACATTGAACATACTTTGTACACATACCCTGGGTATTTATTGAAAGCTGAAATAAGTTGCTGTGAAGGGAAACGTCATTTCACGTTATACAGATATGATCCCCATGCAGACAAGGAGGGGGCTGTCTGCAGCTTTTGCCAGCTGAGTAGAGGACCTGAGTTCTGGCAGATAGAAGCAGGTTTCTAAACTGTCCCCTCAAGCTACCACATCTCTTAGTGATTCTTTGTGCTTGTGCGCAGCAGAAGACATATCCTCCTTGAAGCAGGGCTTGGCTTTTTGTCACTTGGATTTTGTGCCTCCTTAGGATCCCTTTCCTCACCTCTCCCACTGCCACATTTCATAATCTGAAAAACAAACCCAAACGCAAGGTATTAGATTTGTGCTTTTCAGGTGTATCTGTTCCTCATCTGACTTGCCAAAGCTTATCTAGTCAAGAGGCAGCTGAGATCCTCTGGGCAAAGCCCCTTTTCGACTGGGAGCTCTTACCAGCAGCAGCAATCTGCAGTTTTGCATGTGCATTTTTGGTCTCCAGCCCCCTTACCCACCAACATGCATGCAGTCACCCTCTCAATCCTACACACACGCTCCCCATAAAAAGAGCCACAGGGAAGGGGGCTACCTGGCACCCCTCATGTGTCTCTTCCAGATGTGATCCTGTAATTTTCACAGCATCCATCAGCCATGACTTTTAGCAGCTTGGCTACAAGTGTAGCCCAGCCACCAAATTGTGATGGGATTTTTGTTTTTAAGTGGTTCTTTTACAGTCTGCGCACAGAAGCAGGATAATTCCAGCAAGCTTAGCACTATGGTGTAGTTGGGATATCTGTGCAAGGGCTCACTGTGCTGGCACATCTGCGCTGTGCCCAAAGGCCTCTATCCCCATGTGGCAGATTTGCCCCCTGTAGAGACAGAGTGAAAAAGCTTCAACCCCTACCCCAGACTTCTCTGAATTTCCATATATCGCTGGTGTGATGTGTACATCTGCTAGCCAGAGACCCCTGATGGAAGTTGCTACTATCTGCAGTATCTAGGCACAGATGCTGTGAATAAAGGCAGGCTCACAAAAACCCTCTGCTCCTCTGCCTCTCACAGGCTGAAACAGGGCTGATGGAGATGGCAGACAGCACCAGTTTGGGTTTTAGCTCCCATGCTTTAACCTCTTAGCCTGAAAGGGGTACCAGGTTACCTCATTCTTGTCTTATTTCAGCTCAAGCCTATCAGCACAATAGGAAAATTTGTTCGTGTGTGCACACAGTTCCCTTTATTTGTGATTCATAATTTCTCCTCCAGGAACGCAGGAGAGTCCATAATGGGGCCCCTTCATTACAGTGGTCAGTACTGATGGTCTGTCACAGATGCAGAAAAATGCATGTATGCAGAGTAATTTTAAATTAATATCTTTTACCACGTTGGTGCTGAAAAATTGCCTCGAAAGATGTTATGATCCATCATGGCAATGAGCACTTATGGACTTTTAAATCCACAAATTAGATGTTGTGCACAGGAACTAGAGACAATTACGTTCAGCTCAGTGCATGGATCCTCAGCCACACAAATCCAGTTTCAGTCCACGCCTCCCAGCAAGCTAAACCCCAGAATCTGCTTTTTAATGTGTCTATTTATTTACAGCTAGGGGTGAAGCTATTAAAATCATACATATAAACAAAATGGATAAAGAGAGATAAAGAAAAAAACTCTGTGTGAACTTTGGTCTATAGAAAGATTATCCTTTCTCAATATTATAGTTTTTGAGACAACAGATGCACGTGTACACACATACACACAGACACACAGTTACAGACTCAAACTTCTGAATACTAAGAAAACCCAGGGAAAAAAAATCTTGCTCTGAAAGTTGCACAAAATTTCATTTTTAAAAATTCCGTCTGGATGGGGCTCCATCCAGACCCACAGCTTTAATATCTGCAGACTTCGCACATTTTTATGGCTATCTTAACTCTCTGCAAAATTGATTAAATTGGAAATGCCTACAGACGTTTAAAGGCAAAAGAATGAAAATCATACATGGAAGAAAACATCATCAGACTGTATTTTTGCAAGGGTTTATATAGGTAGCCAAATTCCTGGGTCTGCCACATTGTCAGCCAAGCCCATGCAGTATGGAGGAGAATTTTACCATGAGTACAGCCCAGAAACTCTTCTGAGCCTAAAAAATTTGTCAATACCTCTCATTGCTTACCACTGAATTCATAATAGTGTAAAGTTTTCTGTCTCTGAACAGGAGTGCAGAGTGGGAAATGGGGCAAATTCCTTGCACCTACCCTAGGAAAAAAGTGACAAGCATGTGTTTACCACTGTCCTTTTGAAAAGTTTTTTCTAATAATGTAGTGAAACAGAAGTTTTGAAACTCTCCATCACTGCATAAACCCTAGAGCTTGGAAAGTGGGATGAAACCACTGCTCAATAAACCCCTTCGAATCTTTGAGAAGGATGTGCTTGCTTCATCCCTTTTCCAGAGAGATCTCTGATTCTCCTGTCCGTTTCTCAAAAAATGGACAAGACTATAGGTCTCAAAGAGAATTGTAATTTTTGAAGTATTTGGAGCAGCCTCAGAAGACAAAAAATGCAAGACTTTCTGCACAGTATTGGGCATAGGATACTCTTGAGGGATGGGGAGAGGAAGGTCCATGGCAGACCTGAGAGGGACAGCGAGCAGGGACACCAGGAGCCCAGGAAACTCTGAAGCAGGCCAAGGTTAATTTGTTTCAAAACTATTTAGGAAATAATGTTGAAACTATGATTTAGAAGCACCCACTGAAAAGGTCGTTGCGCTGAGGGATGTTCTCTGACTTCAAAATGGACAAGGGAGAATGCTTGACAGGGAGAGAAATGCTTGACAGGAAAATTGGGATGCCAGTTTTGAGAGTAAATTAATAATAGGAAACACAGGCAAGGTAGATGAAGTGCTACCAAGCAGACATTTTCTGCTGTATAAATTAAGGAGCTGCTAAGGAAATGCTTTATTACACAACATATAATTAACATGTGGGACCTTATGCCACAGATACTACTGAGGTTAGAAAAAGAGGGTTTAAAAATGGACTAGTGTTTATATGGGTTGAGAATCATGATACATTAGCTGGAATAAAACCCAGGATACGTTCCAACACAAGGAGGCTAGTTGCACAAAGAGACTTTCTAAAAATTTATTTTACATTATGTCTTGTGGTCACAGAAGCCTGTGAGGAGGACCCAGGGCTGCTGCCAGCAACAGCAACACCCCAGCGAGGCAGGCTGCTGCAGAGGCTCTCCACAGAGGCATGGGCCAAGCACATCCACATGGATTCATGCCTCTGGATGGCTGATGGGCAGCTGCATGTTCTGCTCCAGGGCATCGGCTTTGCCAGAACCTGCCCTCTCACCTCCTCTCTAGGCACCCAAACATCTCCAGATGAGCACTTATGGCCAAGGTCATTGAGGGGGACTGAGGGACCACGGGATGCTGAGCTGAGGTCTTGGTGCAGAAAAGAGAAGCCAAGAAGGTCATGGTCACATTGTCAGTCGCATACAGCCTATACCATTTTTCTAAGTTAACGTGAGGATTAAGGGGCAAATTTCCCTCAGGAATTAACACTGCAATTCTCCACAATGCAATTTCTTACCTACTTCACCATACACAGTGCTGATCAGGATTTCAGACAGTGGGTAAGACCTGCACTTGCTCTTTCTGGGCTTTTTTCACTACAAAAACACGTGAAAAATGTCAGTTTGGTGACATTTCTTTGCTGCTTTTCCTCTTCGTCTTCTTATACACAGACTGTTAATTCTGTCTAGCTGGATTTTGTTTTTTGAGCTACTGGAAGCCTCAAACATATTTATGACTATATAGGCAATAAATAAGTATTAAATGCCCTACAAATAACAATAAATATTAAATCTACTAGACCACACTTTTGGAAACCTCAGCAAAATGGCTCGCAGGTAGAATGCCTCTGCCATGAAGGTGGCTTGCTTTTGAAATTAAGTGCATGGATGAACAGGAAAGGAATTTATATGGCCAAGAAATGCACTCCAGAGGACTGTCACAGAAAGAGACATTCAAAAACAGATTAAAACATTAGTTTCGATGATAAGAAATTGTATCAACAAGCACCCTGGTAAAAAGATAAATTCCCTGGGGACACCTCTAGGAATGCCTAAGCTTTGAACTGAAGTACAGTGGGAAGATCTTTATGTAAGCAGAAAATAAAGTAGTAGTGGAGCTGAGAGTGGAATAGCTCTGTCAGGAAGGCTGGGCTGAGAGGGGCAGCTGAGCTGCTGAAGCACAGCTTTGCACAGATTTAACTGTGCTGCTGTAGGTTTCAGCCCTGAATGTCCAGCACACCAGCAGCAGCTGAGGATCCACACATAATAAAAGTAGGACTCCAACACCTGACAAAACCAATGACTTGCACACTGCCTGAACTCCCTTTAGCATTTGCCCACCACCTCCCTGGTCTCACACAACTGGGCAGCTTCTCTGCACAGTAACTCGCCCTACCTGAGAAGGTGGGAAGGTGCTCCAGTCCAAGGTGCACCCATCACCTTGCAGTTAAGTACTCTCTAGGCAGCAGAAATAGCTGCCTAGAATTCACCCAGGTCCCTTATGGATCTGATGGGTGTCTGAACTCAGACTGTGGGCTGCAGCTGAAGTGCTCACACAGCACAATGCCGAGATGCCCTGGTAACATCTTCAGAGAGGGCTTATAATATCAGGGTAATTGTCCAGCTGGAGCAGCATCTCACCACACTTTGGTAGAGCTCATTCAGCAGTGTCCCTGTGCTGGTTTATATTAGTGTGCCTTTCCCTGACTGCTCTCTCTCAGTTGCTCTCTCCCAACACCCCAAAAAGCTGCCGGCTGAGAACCCCAGCAGCTGAATGTCCCTGCCCCCATTCCAGAGGTGGTACCAATACTCCACCTCATCACTCTCTATGCCTGTGGACTTGCTTACACAGCTCTCAGTACATCACACAATGTTCTGTGGATTATATCTCCTCTCCCAGCACTGTGGCTGGGAGCCTGGGACTCTGGAGAAAGTGGAGCAAAAGCATCCCCAGACCTAACCCTACAGCAAAACTATATACAGGTCACTGTCACAGATATATTAAAGCCCCAAAGATGGAGTTGCTGAAGAGTTTTAAATAGTGGTTTGAAACTAATGGATAGCTTCACAGGCTGAAATGTGCCAGCCTGGAGTAGATCCTCAGCATATGAAGAATCAATGACTGTAAACGAGGAGTTGAAATTGGAAGAGGCAAAGCACAGTGCAGAACTAAAAAGAAATCACTGCACAACTAATGTGATAGGAGAGGAATTGAAATGGAGAAAAGCATCCTATTTCTGTGCCCAAAACAGGTGGAAATGTGAGGAGGAGTTTTTCTTTTTGAAAAAAAAATATTTTAAAGTAGTAAAAGACTTTCCATTAAAAAAAAAATTGAGGAAAACTTTCATACAGCTATGGGGAAAAGAAAAAGGTGACCTATGATCATGCTGCAAAGGAACTTACCTCGAAATCCGAAACACGTCACAATGATAAATGGAAAGAAGTTAAACCTCCAAATGCTATGACTATCCTCAGCTCTGCTCTGGACAGATGTTTGATGTATTGTATCTCTCTGTGACAGAGACCTGAGGGTTCAGAGGGTTTTTTTTTATTATTTAATATTTTAGCAAAACTTGCATAGCTTGTCATGCCAGCAAGGTATTTTTTAATTAAAATGAAATGTATGTATGTGGGGTGAGCCAGAGTTTATGAGGAGCTTCTTCAGGGGGAAAATGAATCAGTCCAGGATTTTCAAGAAGGATTCAAGGCTAGGCTCGAGCTTACTAACTCGAGAGGAATGTAAATTAGAGTGTACTTAGCAGGCAGGGAAACCTGGGCTGGGAGTCAGGTTCTCCAGCCAGGAGGGCATCCACCCTTGCTGCTCTGCATGGTGAACAAAGCGGGCATTTTCCAGCAACAGGGGCAATAGGAATGTGATCGTGTCTCGATGCAATCCTCTGCAGTGTGTTGTAAGAATACCCTGCTTGAGCAGGGAGGTCGGACCAGATGATCCCACTCTGGTCCCTTCCAACCTGACCCATTCTGTGATTCTGTCATAAAAGTACATCAGGAGCTGTAAAAAGTCCCTCAAGTTCAGCTTTCCAGCAGCAATGCTCCTACACCTTAGTGGGACCAAAGTGGAAGTCTTCCCATCGCCCTAATTCCTGGAGTTTGTCAATGAACTTGTCTCTGGGGAGAGATTCTAATAACTGAGAAATCTGACTTTACATCTGAACACAGGACTAGGATTAGAGGCTAAAAAAATCAGGCAGACGACTCTTTTTTAAAGGCAATTTTTTATACTCTTGCACTAGGGCACAAAAAAAATGTAATTGATGGTAAGAGCAGAAAGGTGTAAGTTTATTTCTTCTTCCAACACTTAGTGAATGCTATGTCTGTAGCTTGTTTTCACATCATTCGTATAAATTTTCTGAACATATAGTGGGATCTGTTTTGTCTTATCATGCTAGATGAATGGTGTTCCTCAGGTTTTTTACTACTTTCTGAGAGTTTTGTTTTATTTCTTCTTAGTCTATTGATTTCATAATGTGATATGCTTGTAATAAGTACTTGTCCTCTCTGAAATCACTCTTGATAAACAATACATATGAATCATCATTTTTCAACCTTGTTCTGAACCATTTCAAAATTAATAGACTAATTAGTAACCTGGTAAACTATTATCATAACCATTTTTTAAAAACCAACCACTTTGGTGTGGCCAGAAATCACTATTGAGATAATATCCATGACAGTCTTTTGCAACACCCTGCCACATCCCGAGACATGAAAGTTTCTCTGCTATGTGCTGAAGCAGGCTCTTGTGGTGGGACCTAGAGTGCCAAATATGAAAGGGTGACTCACGTTCCTCGGGATCCAGCGATCCTCTCCTTGAATATTTTACATAGTTGAATCCCTAGTCAACCTGTCTAACTTGAGGTGCCTGACTCTGTCCCCACTGAAGGCACCTGGGGTGGAAAAACTCCTTCAAGAGGTGTCCTAGTACAGGAATGCACCTGACCTGAACTGCGCCATACACTCAGGTGCTGGGCAGAGTCAGCACAGAGCTACTCCAACTTCAATCTAGCTAAATTTCACTGGTTTTTTCTGGTCTTGCAGTGCATGATATCTTCCTCCTGGTACTATACAGATACCCAGCCCCTGTCCTAGCTTTTCCAATCTGTATGGACTTTTAAATCTTCAGCAGCACTGGTGTCTGCATTAGTGCAATGCTGTGGAAGGATATGTTAATACTGCCAAAGCAGGATGACAGCCACTGTGTTATGATCCTACATGCAGCTTCATCTTCAGTCTCTCCCCACTACCCAGGGTGTTAACCAGATTATATTTTTATCCATCTTGCGCAAGATGAATATTTCTAAACTGGCTATCCCAGTCTTACAGTCTGCAGCACTATCTGTGTCCACAGCATGAATATTTTTATTTCGTCTCCCATCCTTCAGGAATGACTATTCTTTACCCTCCCCTAAACAGTAACCTCTCTGAAGGTGTCCTTCCCCACTATGCCTTCTCAAATATTTACCTTTAAATCTGTGTGCAAGCCTCACATGCCTAGCATGCCTCAGTAGTGACATCCCATGTGCCACAGGAAGTCTTTCTACAGAGTTTTATGGTTTTTGACACTATTTTGCCAGCTGGCTTCTTGGTAGCAAGCTGAGCAAGAAATTGCATTTTTTTTCCCCCTCTAATATATATAATCCATTTAATCAGGCTGCAACACTTTTTTGATATTTTCTGTGGGCTTTAAAAAGATTTATAGCTGTTTTGTCTACAAAATTAAGAAATCATCCTTTCTCAATATACCACCTGGTTTTTGCCATGTAATCCATCTTTCTCTTGATGTCACCAACCAATTTCTAGTGTTTATATTGAAAAGTCATGCACCTAAACTTACTTTCCTTCCTTGCCTCCGTGACCTGGAAATCTTCACATTGGAGGTCAGGAGAGAAAGCAAAAGAGAGAGAAAGAAAAGTTTATCCGGCGCATAGCATCCTCCACATTTTCTAGAAAGCATGTGTTGCTAACAGTAGAACTGCCATAGAGCAGAAGACACTTGCAAAATTCTCTTGTGGACCTGTGGTGGGTCTCCATAGAGTCTGGAAGGACAGAAATAGGAAGACAGATGACATTTATAATTTCTTTTTTTTCTGAATTAGACAGTGAATGTTTCAGTTTAAAGGGATTTACATGTAAGTTTAATTCCTTCTCTCAGCATAATGTAAACTGTGGCGTGAGTAAAGGGTTTTTGCATTATGTCTGCATCTCCTTCTTCCCTCTCTTTAGGCAGATAAATCTTTCTCTCCCCACACCCCTGATGTTGAAGACCAAGATATATCTGCATGTGACCACCAGCATTTGGACACTCACATCAGCATAAGGAGAGATTGTGGTGAGCATTATGGCCTTCTGGTATTAAATGCAGAGAAAATAAGGATCAACAGGAGAGCACAATGCATACTTGCTGCAGGCTGGTCAAAAGAAGCTCAGTATCAAGGGCTGTGGAGGTGTTGAGGTGCCATCTGGGCTACCAGCTCAATTACTCAGCTCAGCACGAGAGAAAATGTATGGCAGAAGATGGCATCTGGTTTTTGAGTCCTCAAAGGCTGTTGTTCAGTTGGCAACAGAAGAAACACGTGGGTCTCAGAGCAGCAGTGGATTGTCTAAGCCGGACCGACCAAAAGCCCTGCCCTTCTTTATTTGCCTATTTTTATATGTTTCTAAGGACAGTCAAAGATTGGTGAAAGGGGTCAACACCCCTAAAGGTTTACAGGACAAAGACATGGTCAATCATCTTTCTCCACCCCAGGGAAAGGAATGAAAAACAATTCCACAAGTGCAAAACAATCCCGGCCGGTTAAGAACCGTGTTTAAGAATCATGTTTACAGAACAAGCATAAGAAACTACAGTTACAGTGTTACAACTTATGAGGCCCTGTAAAACCAGGGCGACAAAAGGCTATCTGTGGAGAAGGTAAACTCAATTGGGACCTACTTCAAACCCTGCACATTGTATACCCATTGTTGACCAGAGGAAAAATAAATGGTGTTGGTACACTGTGGAACACTTCAAAGTGAGTTTAACTAATGTATAAATACATCCAGGGTACACACAATGCAACATTTTACTTTTTTAGACTTTCTTTATGCTGTGTTTGCAAATCCATCTATTTGCATGTGAAAGTGCTATTGTGACATCAATATCACCAGGCCTATCCTATTTGACTATCGCACAAATGGAGAGGTAAACATGGTTTTTCTCCCCAATAAGTGAGACCTTGAGGGTTATAGCTCAGCATCTGAGAGCAGTAGGTCATTTGACATGTTTAACACCAAAGAAATGTCCCTCATGGAGTTACAACATTGGTTTTTAAAGCTCTTAATTACAGAGCCGTCAAGCCCAGGAACAAGGGTTTCCTATCTTTCAATCAGGTGAAGGAGTCTTCCTGACTGCAGCAGTGTCTTCAAGAAAGATATCTGAGCTGAGTGTGGTCTGGATGTGGTCTCTGGGGGAGCAGCACTGTATTATTCATAGGAATATGGCAGGTATGCAAACTCCTGTTGAGTTTCCAAATTGCATTCAGCTTTTCCAAGAAGCAGTCCTGGCATTTTTCTCATTCACAGAGGAAAGGTACTCCCATAAAGCAGATCAAAGGGAACTGGGAGCTTACTGCTTAGAGAAAAGATCCTTTCCTTCTTTGTGCCCTGTCAGCATAGGAAAAAGTGACAAACAAGCTCCCTCATTTCCCACGGCAAGGTAGGCAAAGCACAGTGCCTGACAGGCAGCATATCAAAGGGACGAGCCACGAGGTTAGCATGAGGCACCGCTCCGTGTCACAAGCACTGCTCAGCCACCTCTGCCCCAGCGGCACTTGCTCACCAGGTATTATCCTCCAACAATTTACTTCCACGGCTTTCAATGGGAAGCACTAAGACACTCGCTTTCAGGAAGAAGAAAAGAGGATCAAGTAAATAAAGAGACCAAATTACCTGAACGCACCAAGAAGAAGTATGAAAGGATGAATTTAAAAGAGTCTGCGTGGTGTGTTGGGTTCTGTCATCAGACAACACTGCTGCTGGCAGTGGGAGGCCCAAGCAGCACCTTTAAGCTCAGAGAAACTGCTGAAAAGAAGCCTGGGACAAAGTGACTCTCTGAGGAGCCAAGAGAATTTTGATCAGTATCAAGATCAAAATCACCACGTTTTGGTGCTGATATTTTTTCTCTCCTAATTTTGAAGACAAATGCTGCTTTAAAAACTGTATTTTCTGCAATTGTTTTGAATAAAAAAATGGAAACGGAAAAGGAAAGGGGAAGCAAAAGAAAGAATTTTTGACACCAGAAGCAGACAGAATAAGATATTTTCCTCCCCATTTTTTCCTGCAAGCATAGGCAGCTCCAGCCAGGACAGGTCACCAATAAACATTGCAAGAGGTAGCTGGTTAAAGAGGCCCAGATCCGTCAGAGAATCTTTATGGGACTGAGTCTTTATGCCCCATGCTGGGTCAATTACAGTGGCCATGGCCAAGCCTGCAGCTCCCCACGAGAACACAACCCAGTGTGAAGCTAATCTTTATAAAGTGTTCCCATACAAACAGCTACCTCACCAGTAGGTAGATGCTGGGCACCAGGGAGCCAGAAAAGCAGGGCAAGAGATGATTAGGAGCATATCAAAGACAATCAGGTGCAAGTAGTTTTTTTCTCTGGATTTTCTCTTCCTCAGACTGCAGTGGAAAAAAACCAGAGAGATCATGGATGGAGCATAAAAAATGGGTAAAGGAAAGGACTTAATTTGTAGGGGGCTTGAATTTTTAATACTGTGCCCAAAAGAAACCACTGCCTAGGCAGCTAAATACTATCTGGAGTGACTAATAAAGGCAGGAATTATGGCACAGACACCCATAGCCATCCCATCTATCTAAGCTAGTGAACAAGCAGATGTTTTAGCTTTCTCCGCCCAGGAGGCTGAAATTCCCCTCATGAAGAGCCTTCTAACATTAATTGCAGAGACACAACCTGCCTTTTTATAAGACAAATTAATAATTTCCTTAATCCATCATTGGGAAATGGAAAGCTTTGATGCTTTAATTCCTTTCCTGTGACCATGGCAACAACAAAAAGGGAGGGGGGAAATGTTAATTTTCTCATCCATGAGAATTTTGGCAAATAGCATGTTAGCATTCTTCGCCTGTAAGTGAGTCTTGGCTGTAGAGGAGTCCAGAGCATTATACAAAAGGCAGGTAACAAAATCAGGTGCCTCAGATGTAATGGTACAATGATAGGAGGGAAGCCAGAGCTACACTTCAGCAACATCACTCTGGGCAGAAAATGCAGAGGGGCTGTAGCACTATGATTGTTCAACCCAGTTCTGTCATCCTTCAGGGACGAAAACCAGCTCACCACAGCGTTGTGCTGGGGGCATTGAAGCCCACTGATGCTCAGAGAGGGAAGAAATTAGCATGAGTTGACCTCCTCCAAGCAAAGAAACAGAACAAGAGGACATGATTCTTAGTCTGCAGTATAGATAATTATAGCATTAAACTTGGTTATTGCATAAAAGTGCAGTATATGTGTATGCATGTGTATAAATACACATCTATGTATACCCATGCACATATGTCTCACATGCCCCTACCTCACAGTCTAGTGTGTGTTTACACAGACTACCAGCTGGGAAAGAAGTCTCTAGCAACCAGATGGCAAATCCTTTTTATGTCATGCACAACTTCTAGATGCATGAGCAAACACACTTTCCCCTCCAAAACACTTGGCCTCATCCATATGGTCCCTGTGGAGCAGTCTGATGTGTGCCACACCCTGCAGTACCTAGGAGGATGTTAACCCTCATGGGCCAAAGTCATGCTGGGGAATACACACACCAAAAAGCATGGCTGGTTGCAGCACAGAGCTCACACCCTCTTACTGGTATAGACAAGGCCTCCACTTCTTTCCCTTAGTAGCACAAGCTCACCCTCCATTGACACAGCCTTAGTTTTACAAATCCAGTCAGCTGGAGTAATCCAGGGCACACTCAAGACAGCCAGGATTCAAAAATCCCCTGAGGTTTGCATACAAAAATGCTCACGGAGCTGATACGAAATGCAGCTCCACTGCTGGAGCCTCCACTGATTACTCTGCAGCAAGGAGAGGCTGGATTCCTAGCATGTGAATCAGGCTGCATGGTCTGAGGGAGGCTGATTCACCCAAGTTTGACTATGCTGGAACTGATAGAGCCAAGGCTTTGCGTAAGTGAAGGTATCAAAGCAAGGATCTAACATACATAATGCTCAAACTGAGTGCACGTCCTGTTGAGAGGAGTCTGCATTCAGCTGCTCTGAGGAGCTCATGTCTAGAGGTCCTTGACTGGCACAGGGGCTGTGGGCTGCCCACTCTGCTTGGAGGATGTGCTGCCTCTGCACTTGCACACTTTTGTACCTTGGATGCACAGTCTGTGCTTTCTAATACACACTGCTGGCACACACTTGTCTTTCTAGCTGCTCAGGCACTGAAAGCACAGTAAATGCTGAATAACATCTGCTTCACTGGTATTAAATAAAAAAAAAGTTTTGACTTGATGGCTGCTGAGGGAATACAATGTGATTTCAGGTAGGCACAGAATTATAGTGCCAAGCTTTGAATGTGCCAAGAATTGTATAAAGGGCACATCTGTATTCAACACTGAGCACTCTCGGACCAGCTCTGCGAAAGTCAGGCTCAGCTGGTGACAAAGGTTGGGATGCTTCCCTTCTCTGGAGGGCAAACCTCATTTACTGAGTCTTTGTTCATGGCAACACCTGGCCAGTAGGCATTGTGAAGCTAAATTTTACTAGCTTCATGAAGCAGCGCTCTTGAAGTAAGAGCCTGTGCAATCAAAGCAGAAGAGTGCTTTTCAAAGGCACTGAGCTTGTTCAGCTGCTCCTCAGTTTCCTCACCAGTGGGATGCCTCCCCAAGGATCATGTCCTACACAAATCTATGGTTTCTCCAGACAACTGCTGTCTGTTGCATTTTTCTGGATCATTAAAACCCAAGGCAGCACTTTGCTGATAGCACTGAGAAATAGAAACAGCAAACAATTGCTGCAGTGCTGTGTTTCATAAGGTGGGTGAGAAATTTCTGAAGAAATTTCTTCACTAGTCCTGAACTAAAGTGAGTTTTTACATTCAAAGAGTAAGAAAAGTTGATCAATAAAGTTTTGCAGCTCTCAGGGAACCAGAGATACAGAATGCCCCTAAAATCATACAGTTCATCACTCTCAACCAGTAGTGCAAACTGAAGAGGTTTTTCCCTCTGAAATATGAGCATCTATGTGGTATTAAGATACCTGAAAGTGGTTTAGTGATTCTGACATCATGAGCTGAACTTCCCACAACAGAATTATAATGAAATACATTTAACTTACACTGTGTGCTTAATCCGCATTTCTTGAAGTTTGTGTGGACCCGTTTAACCTACAGGGAACATTTATGCACTGCAGATGGCTAGTCACTAAGTGATCCCACTTCAGCTTAGTACCTTGCCTTTTGTACAACCTTCCATCTCCAAAACCCAGATGTAAAAGAGTATGCTGGTACCCTTTTACCAGCACAAATCCCAAATGAAGAAGAGTTTGAGCATCTCTATCACCTATCATTTAGCTGAGATGCCTATTTCAAAATTCAAGGTGCCCACAGAAGATGGACAAGCAGGCCTTGGACACCCAAAATGCATTAGGAGAGTCAACTGGAGTTATGCATTAGAAATGCCCTTTGAATGTGTAGAGTGGGTCTGTTTAAGGCAGGGCTGTTTACAGTGAGGTCTCACTGCATTGTCATGGTTTTGTGAAGTGCAAATGGGGAATAAGGGTACCTACAGGAGCAGGCAGTCTGTTTGTATGGGTAGAGCTGATGCACCTTGTAGTTTAGGGAAAACTACTGTTCTCAGGAGGACAGAGAGGGGCACAGATGTATATTTTGTTTACTGTTAGGGATATTAGTTTTAGCACATGCGTGTGTGTGTGTGTGAGCTTAGAGGATTAGGCATGGTTGTGCATTGACGGTCAATACTATTTGCATTTTATCATGTGTAAATGATATTAACACAGAAGTTATGATGCAATGTGTAGCAAGTTTCATTATCCCTCATTAAAGCAGCTCTCTCTTGCAAGTGCAAATGTACTGGAAGGCTGACCTAAATGTAGAAGAAGCTGAATGCTGATCCTTATCTTAATGAACAAATACAATTAGCCAAGTGTAAGAGTGTCAGGTATTGAAATGATCCTCTATAGTACCTTCTTTCTTTTATTTCTCTGCTGTGAGCATCTCCTGATGGTATCAGAGTAGCCTCTCATCACAGCACCTGGCAAAAAATACCTGAGGGTCCATGAAGCAACATATCTGGCCAGTCAGTCCAGGCCCAGCATAACCAGCCACTTCTCCTGTGGTTGGACTTCCTCAAATGCACACTTAGACTTTCAGGACATGCTGGGGAAGGTTTCCATTTCATGCCTTTCATCTCTCTTGACTGTCTCAAAGAGTGGACAAAACCTCAATCCCTTCTACCAGAGCTGGTGTCCCTTGCAATTATTGCTCCACTGGCAATTTATGATAATGAAGATGTGAATGAAGGGGCTGCAGAGAACCATTGCCATCCTTTGGGGAATTCCCTTGATAAATGTGTGGCAAGGACAGTGAGATCCTTTCTTCGTTTTGGCTGCTGATCTTCTTGCTATCTGCTTCAAAACCAGGTTACACACAAACATAGAACAGTTTGAGTTGTAAGTGACCATTAAAGCCCATCTGCTTCAACATCCCTGCAAGAAGTAGGGACATCTTCAACCAGATCAAGTTACTCAGAGGCCCATCCAATCTGGCCTTGAATGTTTCCAAGGATGGGGCAACCTCCACTGCCCTCTCTGGGCAACCTGTTCCAGTGTTTCACCATTCTCATTGTAAAAAATATCTTCCTTCTGCCTAGTGTAAACCTACTCTGTTTCAGTTTAAAACCTTTACATCTTTTCCTATTGCAACAGACATACCAAAATGTTTGTCCCCATCTTTCTTATAAACCTCATTGAAGTACCAAAAGATCACAGTAAATTCTCCGTGGGGCCTTCCATTCTCCAAGTAGAATAACCCAAATTTTGCATTGAAGAAGTGCTCCAGACCTCTGATCATCTTCATGGCCTTCCTCTGGACTGACTTCAGCATGACCTTCTTATATTGGAGGCCCCAGAGCTGGACACAGTACTCCAGGTGGGGGTCTCACCAAAGAGGAGTAGGAGAGAATCTCCTCCCTCACCCTGCTGTCCATGCCCCTTTGGATACAGCCCAGGATACAGCTGGCCTTCATGGCTGTGAGCATGTATTGCCAGGACATGTCCAGCCTCTCATCCACCACCCAGCACCTCCAAGTCCTTCTTGGCAAGGCTGCTCTCTATCTCTTTATTTCCCATACTGTATTTATCCTGGGGGTTGCTGTCTCGAACCATATCCTTGTCCTCCATGTACCTGCACAGCTGGGAGGATCTGCTACATGACTTTTGCAGGCACAGAGGCTGACAGGTTGGTACTTCCCAGAGGGTGTTCCTCTCTTCCCTTTTTAAAAATGAGCGCAGTATTTCCTTACTTCCAGTCCCCAGGGAGTTCACCCAGCTACCACAATATTTCAAATATCATGGAAAGATACATGGTTATATGAAGAGATACATGGATTTGTATAATCACAACACTGAGTACAAGTTATGAGTTGATGCTGCTCCAGACTTGACTCCATTGATTAATAGGCACCATGTGCAACACAATTATGTTTCAGGACACAGGGACTTCTTCCCCCTCACTTAGGGCAAGGGACATCTTGCTTCATCGGAGCAGTGGAAACTTGAATCTTTGTGTGATCCTGCATCAAAGAGACATCTGGGACTGTCTGGGCTTTTCCAGCCAAAGAGCTACATCAGAATTGATTGCCAAGACTATTTCAAATGAGTATTCACAGAGTGCAATGATTAAGATTACTTGGGGACATTTATTTCTAGTCTAAAGTCTTCTAAAGTTTTCAAAGCAACAAAAATAGTTTTACCTGCTTATGCAATTATATAAGCATGTCCCTCTTCATCTAGCCTCTATCCCCTGTATTTTTTCAAAGAGGCAGGTAATTTCATCTGGATTTGACAAGCTGACTTAAGTAGAGAATTTAAAGTTGAATTCAGGAGAGGTTTAGGCACTGACTTTTAGGTGACCTGGATTCCAGCATGTCATGAGCCACACTCAGAATCCCTGTGTGGTTGATGGTGGAATTTGGGTGCTTCAAGACTTGAACACAACAGAGCTGGCAGGATGCTGGGGGATCCTCTTGAAGGGAGCATGCAGCTGCTTACATTGAAGCTGCAGGAAAAGTGGAGGACAAGGGTGTATCTGCAATTCTCTCTTGCACTAAAAGCCCCTTGAGGCTGGAGTGAGGCAACCCTGTCTGCCTGGGATCCATTGTCTGGAATCTTCTCCTGGAGATTGGTACCTACGCCCTTTCTTTCAAAAGACTCCACACAGATCAGTCTTTTAAAAACAAAGCAGGAAGAAGAAAAGGTGGTGATAGCTTTTATTATATAATGCCTCGGTATTCAAAGTATATGCTGAGGAAGTGGGAGGCCCAGGTTCCTCTCCCGCCTCAGCCTGAGGGGCCCAAACCCACATCTCCCACATCCCATGAGAGTGCCCCAACAACCAGGCTGGAGGCTACCTTGGGTGGAGGAGCGTCCTCCACCCTGCTTTGAAACTGTCACACTCTGCAGCCAGGAATTTCAGACTCAGAGGGCGGAGGGGGCTGCGAGGGGGAACAAGGAGGGAGCGTGTGCCTCATTCCGAAACCTCACTGAGGCTGTCACCAGGGAGTGGGGAGCCCCGGGCTGCCTCCTCACTGCCCTGGCAGCTGTTATCCTGGGAGGTTTACACGCTGACTGCGGGTTCTGGCGTCCAAATTCCTCCTCTCTCCTTGGCATCATGTCTCTAGGAAAGGCTTTCAGCAAGGGGGCACTGCATCCTTGCCCCTGAGGCACTTTCCTGGGAGGCAGCAGGCAGGCATCTCCTTTGTACCTGTCCCACTTGCTCTGAGGGCTCTCACACACCTTTTGGAGAAGTTGTGTGGAGTTGGAGCTGCCATGGCACGGTGTAGGGAGGTGCCAGGCTCAGCTACCAGGGCCCACCAAGCCCCTACGCAAGTAAAATCCTTGTTTTCTCCATGCCAGGGAGGCTCCAGCAGGCATGAGGCACTAAGCTGCCAGTTTTGGCAGCTCCGGAGACCCCAAGGAGCGTCACTCTGGGCACCTGGGTGAGCTTCAAGGTAAAGAGTCAGGTGTTTCAAGGGTTTCCAGGCAGCTGCAGGGTTAAGCAGCACTAGAGTCGCGTTTTCCAGAAAAGCTGCCTGAACACATGGATTTCAACCCAGTTTATACCCTTTGGTTTTGATCTTACCTACAGCAGAGGAGGTTTCTTTCTTTACAAGCAGGCATGCTGGGTGGCAGATGGAATTAATGTCCCCTCCCTGATGCTAGACAATAAATCAGCTCCTCACTAAAATTTGGGATTAAGAGCTGTCCAGAGAAATCAAAGTGAGAAATCAAGCACTTTCCTCAACTTCAAGGGAATGGATGAGAGAAGAGGGACACACTCATCTTGAATCACTCAGATATGATGATTTCATGCTGAAACTCTAGCATTGCTGATACTTCTTCTAGTCTAAGATCAACTTTCCCAGTTAAAAAATAGAAAAAAAAAAAGAAGAAAAAAGGAATTATGCAAACAATTTAACAGCAGGGACCAGTGTTTCTTACAGTTCCCTCAGGATGGGCAAATGGAAGTCCTGAACAGCTACGAACAACAGTAGTCCCAGTTTCAGTAACAGGGCCAAAATATCCTGTGAGCTTGACAACCATCATGAGCCATGAAGTCATGAAAAGGCACATTACACTTAGCAATGTCTGATAGAAGTTTGCCTCAGTATCAGTTCCATGGAAAAGCTGAACTGATAATCACTTCTTCACAAAAAAAAAAAAAGAAAAAAAAGCAGCTGGAAGGAAAAGCAGATTTTCTGGTAAATCTGTGACAACAGCATCAGCAGCTCCAACTGGTTTGTTGCCCATTCCTTTTGGCAGCCCAGTCATCTCCCAAAGATCTACACATCTCTGTTAAGTAACCCATTTGGCTGCAGCAAAGGCACCCCCATTAGCCAGTTACCCAGGCCATTAAGAGGTCCTCCTAAGCACTGTGGGCTGTTACACCTTCCTTGCAGAGCACCCATGAGCCTTGC
Organism: Drymodes brunneopygia; assembly: GCA_013400955.1. NCBI lineage: Eukaryota > Metazoa > Chordata > Aves > Passeriformes > Petroicidae > Drymodes > Drymodes brunneopygia. The sequence goes on from VZTZ01043734.1 coordinate 346,315, forward strand.
AGGGTCCAGTACACATCCTGAAAAGCAGAATAGAACAATTTTTTTTCTGTGAGATAGAGACCTCTGAGGGAAATGCCATTGCTTCCTTCATGCTCTAGGAAGCTCTCCCTAAAAGCGTCTCCTTTTTGGAGGGCTTCTCTTCCTCCAAAGAAGCCAAATTACTCCCACGGGGCAGAGGCACAGTAAGCCAGTGCACTTGTAAGGACAACACTTGGGGGGAGCAGGCTTTGGCCATGCCTGGCACAGGATAAACACCTGCTCTTGCTTACCAGTAGCACTTGGCCTTTCACTTTCTGCTTTCAGCAACATGAACTGGTTCTGCACAGTCTGTTGCAACTTCTCACACGCACAGAAACGCACACAGAACCTAGGCAGGTAAAACCTGTGCAGGGAGACTCCTGCCAGCCCTGCTCCATCCCTGCAGACTGCAGGCATGTTGCTCACTATGTTCTTTTGGCATGTGCAGAGGCATCTTGCTGTTTCCCCAAGCCTGTAATGGTCTCTATCACTTGCTGCTAGAAAAAGCAGCAGAGGCTTTTGTATAAAATTATTTGAAAAATGCAGATTCCCTTCCTTCCTGTGTTGATGTGCATGCATAATGCGACACACCATTCAAGAAAATCTAGTTTTATTGACAGGGATACACACAGAGAAATGAACAGGTACATGCTCACCTGAAACCAGAGGAAAATGAAATTTTTATTTGGGGGTATGGACATTTAAACCAAGTGATACAGAGAAAACACTATGTATTTTCTCTGATGTATAATGAATATGACTCAAAAGAAAAAATCAACAAACATTAACCACACACATAAACGTGTGATCTACACAGAATGCTTAAAAGTAATTGCAAAAGGATTTGTCGAGTAATTCCAGAAGAAAAAAAAAAAAGATTGTCAGGAGACGACCTGGTTGTGGGAAGAGGCACTTAATTCACTGCATGAATGACTCACGGTGAATTACTTGCATAACTCCACTCAAGGAAATCACTACGCTGCAAAAGTGCATACATGTTAAATCAACCAAAACACAGAGCGGTCCATATTCTTGGTACAATGCTGCCTTCCTGCTGGTACAGAATGAGGAAAAATCCTCTCAGCCGGGCAGGGAGGGGGAGAAATCCTCTTTTTTGGTATCCTGGCAATGTTTTCAAGAGACAGTTCCACAGCATTCACTTTTCCTATTCATGCCTGGCACTTACATTGAAAAGAAAGTCCAGGCCTGTAATATTCAAGAACAAGCTCTTGTTGACAGTGAAACTTTGACTAATAAATCTGAGGCTGCATTTCGCACCCAACTCAATTTAATGCCATAAGATAATTATGGTTCTTTCCTGGAAAACAGAGAGCTCCATGAAGAATATCAGCTGGCATGAACACGAGCAAGATTTCCTTTCCTCAGAATACACAGGATAAATAACTCCTTCCTTTATTTGCTATCTGTGCTTGAACTGTGTGGTACAAAGCATACTGGAATTAACAAAGGTTACTATTTTTCACTGTTCCACCTCACTTTAATTCCCCATAGTGAATATCCAAAACTGAAAAATAGAAAAAGAGAGAAAAAAAAAAAAGAAAAAAGCACCATAGCTCTTTGCAAGTCTCGTGCCTGACACAATTCATCAGCCATACTTCAGGCACCATATTCAGATTTGAAGTGTGAGCAGTTGATACACATCCCCTTGGCTGCAACACAGTGATTTAAACTGCATAAACTGGGAGCTTTTTCTCTGGGATAGTGAATGCAAAAACTTCAGCTAGTAGTCCAGAGCCCTTCCGTTGGGAGCTTTACTGATTCTAAGAACAGCTTGGTCTATAGGGAGACCCCTTGCCCGAATATTGGAGGAGGAGCAGCTGCAGTAGGAACAGCTGGGCACAGAGAGCATCCCACCCAGAGCAGAGCTCCACACAGTAGCGATGGTGGTCAGGGCAGCAGCGTCCTTGGGGAGGCAGGAGAAGCCAGTTTGCTTCGGTAGAGCTGCCCAACAGCTGAAGCACTGACTGCAAAGAGCAGACCTGTCAGACCTGTGTGATAGCAGCTGCAGCCTGGGCCACCACTGCCCCACTGGGGCCAGAGAGCAGGAGTGAACACAAGCAAATGGATCCTGTGGTCCAATGACATCCCAGACAGAATGGAGTAGAAGCCCCAGCTCCTCCTGGTCTTTCTACAGACAATCATTGAATAAAATGCATAAATACTCTCTGGAACTTGGACTTGAATCTAGGCTTTTCCTTTGTCCTGATGTAAACAATGCCCAATGTCATTCACTCATGGTGAACATTCCCATCAAAAAGATCCTCAATATTATGTTTTGGTCATGCACTAGATGGGAAGATTCAAGAGGCTCAGCCTAAGGAAAACCTACAACACCCAAAAGTACGCTCTAAAAAACCAGGGTATGCCGTGCAGGAGAGGGACAAGAGCTCTGGTGCAGCTTTTAACTCACGTGTTTGAAGAAAGCAAGTATGATCCCAGTACTCTGTGCTGAGCACAGCAACTTAAAAGTAGGATGTTCCCTGGCTCCTGAATGGCAGTGGAACTCCTCCCAGTTTCTCCTCAAGGTTATTGTACTTTACAGCATATGCTGGATCAGTGGCTAAGATCCATAGGGAACTTTGTATATCAAAACAGATGAAGCTATTGATTCCAGGCCAATTAGGAAGTTAAGTGGTGCCAAGGTGCAGAGAGTGGAAACCTGATTTTATACATCGGAGTATGGCCCTGATTTTCTGTACATTAATATTGCTCCAAATCCATGAATTTGCTTTAAACACTGAGTTTATGAAATTCATGCTTATTTTGTGAGCAGATTCCTAAAAAGCATCTTTGGCTTTGTTAGTTATCAGCAGTTCTCTTCCAGGCAAGGGAACAAGTCTCCCACTTCTAAAAGAGAACTGCTGTATTAACATGGGAGCACATGCATTTGGCAAGTGCTTGCTCTGGGATACAGCTCCAGGTGGATATTGCACATCCTACATCCTGACTTGTGCTGAGACAACCCAAAGCAAATTGACTTAGAGGCAACTAAGACAGCTGCATGGTGGTCGTGAGGTAGACTTCTGGTAGAAACATAAGAAATTCTTAATGCATATTCCATGGTAAAAAAGGACCAATTCATCCTGTACTAAAAATCCTGCATCAACATAGCAGAGTGAAGTACTTGAGGCAGTTGGAAGAATATGGAGGAATTTTGCATGGTTTTCAGAAAAAAGCAGTTTTTGAGTGTCTTGCTAAATTAAGCAAAAAACTAATCAGACAGAAGTACAGGACTGAGAGATAACACCAGATTTTGGAGTTATGCTGCTAACTCACCTCACTTCTCTCCACTGACCTTCCACATTTCCACTGCCCAGTCCAGTGGAGCTTGCCAGCTGCTTTGGGCAGAGACCATACCCCGTCTGCACTGGTGCAACTTTAGTGGTTCTTCCACCACAATTTTTTAAAATCCATTTGCAATACTTTTTAGCAGTTAAAGCAAAAACCTTGGTAATGTGATCTGAGAGATCTCAGACTGGAGACAACTGGTAAAACCAAGCTGGCAGGTATTACTGTGTTTTGTACCTCCAAGTGGAGGATTTTCAGCTCTTGGGGCTACTGATGCCACTGAGAGGTGTTTGGAGATGTCAGACATGTCCTAACTTAGCTCAGCCCATAACTTCTGCCTTCAGCCATACATTTGCAATGACAACAGACTTAGGCAGGCTTCTGAGAAATGCCTTTTATTGTATGACAGCAGCTGTCATGTGAAGGTCCACAAAAGAAATCATTCCATAGCAATACCAAAATCAAGTTATTACAACAAACTCAAGAACCAAACCAAAACAAAACCAGAGTTAAAATGATGAAAAAGCAATGCGCTGTTACACAATGTAAAACATACACAGAAAGCGACATCTTCTGCAAAACTGCCATGCTCATCACCATCACTGCAAAGAAGTGATTACAACTGTCTTCCCCCCTCCAAAAAAAGAGGCCAACTTTGAAGTGAGATATTTCAAAGCGTCAGTTTAACAAAAAAAAGAGCAGCATTTCTTCTGATTCTTTCTGCAATCTTATTTCACACACATATTGGGAAGGATAAAAGAAACCATCAACATTACTTAAGCAACCAGCATTACTGAGGCTGGTCAGAAAAGTCCTCCCTCTTCCAAAGAGCAGTAAAAATGGTATCACAGAAGATTATGCCCATCTGGCAAATGGCGCACTTCACTAAAGAGAATTTTTGTCCTTAAGCAAATAAGCAAAACATGAAAAAGCCTATCCTGGCTTTGAAAATGCCAACATGCTTTGTTGGCTCACAGTGGTCTTTTGAGAAGGGGTGGAGCAAAGACATACCAAAACAAATGTGTGAAAAACAATTCTTGGGATCAGAAACAGAGGATGTTCCTAGATTTTTACACCAAAGAAACAACAGTTGTGTAACTGATGATTTTCAGTATTACTGTATAAAATTATATTTATTAGAAATAAGACTGGAATACTTCAAGGCACCTCATGGTGAAGAAATGTTTTAAAGGCTTGAATAACTCAAGAGACAGAATTATTTTTCCAAGATCCCCAGTAAGGAATGCAACTTAAGAGCAACCTGTTTTGCTGTTTCCAAATGAAGCACAACATTTTTCAAAGTGGAAGTTTAAACTATTTAAATTTTTCTTTATAAGGAAACATAAAATACCTTGTTGGAAAGATAATGTATTCATTTAACAAACCAAGACTTTCACCAAATGAAGGCCTTTTTCTTCCCCTGATCTGAGTTCTGCCATTCAGGCACACTGCACATTTTTACCCAATTAAAATGAAATGGGTCGGTCAGTCTTAATCAACATCTGAACAAAACATCTATCAACAATACCAGCAAAAGAACCTAAAAACCAGTTTCCCGAATAAAATATTTTTGTTGCTTTAAACCAAAGAGATGAAATAATGCCAATGATAGACATGAATGACTTGCTATCAGTTGTTCTACTCAGCAATTTATGAGTTTCAAGTGTGATTTTGTAAAAAATTTGTTTTGTCTTATATTGATATTTGATACCTACAGCGAGTAGTGTCCTGCCAAAACACGTGAAGAAGCAGAAATAGCATTTTCAGAGATACCTAACATTTTTGTGCACATTCAAAAAGCTACAGGATCAAATTAATTCTAGCTTATAGACTGATAGCCAGATCTGTCAGGGTCTCATACCAGTGAGTCTGCAGCAGCCAGCGTTTTGGAGTTCTGCTCTGAAATATAACTCACCATAGAATCATTTCAGAGCTGAAATGAACTAAAACTGTAATTATACCCTTGGTTTACGCATGCAGATCTCCTTGCATCTGATAAAAAAATATAAACTCAAGGTATGTATGGCCAGGAGAATTTACTATTCTCTTCCAGTATTTAAAAGTCTCTGCATTCTACATCACACTTCCTCTCTTATAAGAACTGTTTAGAAATAAGAAGAATTTCATTTTGTAAAACACACTCTGAGTATATCCACACTGCTCAAAAAAAGAAGATAAACAAAGGAGCTCAAACTCCCAACTCCATGAAGTGCTCTGCCTTACTGGTCAGCTCACCCCTAGCTCTGTTTCGCACCCCTTCAACCAAGTCTTTCCATGGCAAAGCTTGAGCAGAGTTTGGACACGGATCCACGGATCCTTGCCAAAAAGGCAGTTATGGCCAAGGCCACGAGTTTGAACTTTCTGCTACACAGTCCTACAGCATTATCCAACATGACTTTACACATTTAAACCTTACACCTTCACCTACCTGAGGCAAGGCAACCACTCCTCTCACTCAGCTGCAGAACAGCCCTATCCTTATTTCAGACAACTTTAATGGAAAAGAAAACAGCCACAGAACACACAGGATGATAACTGTGTGCTAGGACACTGTGTAAGTGGACTTCAGGAGCTCAGAGAAGGGCCAAGCAATACAAAAAGTGGATGTGGCTGGTGTGCTGTCAGAGGGTTCAGCCATAAGCACTGCTTACATGGGCACATCTGTGCCATGTGGCTTGGTGGCTGCCCCTGGCTGGCAGGTATTTTATCACCAGATGTAGCACAAGCCTCCTGCTGCACACCACTGTGTAAAGTTCAGTTCCACTGACCTCAGTGGAGCTTGTTACAGTGTAAGGTGCTACACACTGCAGGAGAAGTGTCAGGACTTGACAAAAAAAGGCTAGGGACAAGAGCATCTCATTTTGTAACTTCCCCCTATTGATTTCTAACCATGTAAGAGGATGTTACCAGCAAGCACAGCTGCCCGATGTTTGTTCCACAAACTCCAAAGCATCCCTGCCCTCAGGAAGCTGGTTGCAGAGACAATCCCCTCTCCCCTGGGATCTCACAGCAGGACAGCAAGCCCCAGTGTAGGGAGGATGCTGCAACAGGGGAACAAGGACTCTGCCTCTTACCATTGGGCTGGCTCCAAGCAGGAAAATGTCCAAGATGAGTGATTGTGCTGAGGCACAAGCTTTGGCCTCAATTCACTTCTCAGTAAGAAGTAACTTTGTATCTGACTCAATTATGTTTTAGTAGAACTGCTTGAAATGAGAAAGATTCGTATTTGCTTTACTTTTAGACCACAGGATGAAGATCGAGTAAAAAACACTTGTTTGGCATTACAAAAGTAATAGCAAGCATCTTCAGTATTTTTTAAAAAGCAGAATTTTTTCCATGTCCTGAAGAAATCTGTGGCCTTTTAGTCTCTCCTGTGCCCTTTAAACAGTGACATGAATAGATGTATTTTCTACTGGACCTCAAAGAATAGCTCACTAAATTTGAAAAAATCTGAAGCAGCACAGCACTTGCTTATTTTTTAAACATGGGAATAGTGCCTTTGTGTTAAAGTGCTTTGCTGAATCAGGACACAACTTATGAATATTGAACCTCTCACTGCATTCTTCTCTATCAGCAACAGCCATTTGAAACTACAGGTTGTATTTTCCTACCTATTCTGGCAGGATGGTAACTTCAAACAGCTGAAGTTCAACAGAACCCCTGATGCAAAACTTTAAGCATACTAAAGTTACATATTTTTAACATATATCTAATGAATTTGTTGTGTACCCTGCAGTTACAGCTTTGGCTTGAAGGCACAAATATTAAGGCACAAAAAATGCAAATAATGTATACATTTCAATGTGTTGTGTTGAAGATAACTTTGTACTACACAGTATTTAGGCATAATGACATGTCATTCAAACATTTCCTCAAGTTATTTTAATACCTTTTTTTCTTTGATAACCTGGGTAAAAAGAGGAATGTATGTTAAATTATTTAAATATTTCTTCAGTGCAAATGTGGTAATTTTCTTCTAAAGTACAAAAAGACTGATTTTTCAGCATTTGGATTTTAGCAAAATAAAACTAATATTTACATTCATCTTGAACAGCATTATTTGAACTGTTTATCAAAAAAAATAAGTATATAGAACTTTTCTATCAAAAAGAAAAAGTGTTTTTGGCTTCTTCAAGTTTTTGTCCTACCAGCCTGCATAGGTACTTGTGGCAGGCAGAAAGACAGTTGCTCTAGACAAGTAAGTTGCACACTAGCAAATCTGCTGCTCAGACAGAGCTGTCATGCTAAAGTGACACTGAAAATAATTTGGTTTTGCTTGCTCTCAAAGTATTTCTAAAAGAAAAAAGAAAAGGACACATTCCAATTATTTTACTAAGCTCCAAATATGCACACTAGACCTGCTAGGTGTCCTGCACCTGTTTAAATAAAAGAGATCTCTACCACATAACTTTCAAATAAAAACTGAATCTGCCTAATTTCCTTAGCAACACGAACATAATTAGTTGGAAAGAAAAACATATTGCACTGAAATGAAAGAAACAGGGACAGTAAAAATTTTCTTCTCAGTATTAAATAGGAAGGATGTCCAGTGCAAAGAATTGCCTCCCTCCCTTTCCTCTCCCACTGACACTTGCAAACATTGTCGCTGAGTTTGGATGATCTCAGGTTTACATTCGACAGAATACTGTTAAGGCAATGAGGAATCACAGTGCAGTTTCAGTTATGCATAATCCTGAGGAAGTGTCCAAGGAGGAGTCTGTGGCAAGCTGACCATTCTGAACAACTTCTGGGTAATTCTTACTGAAGTATACCTAGGAAAAATGTTAGATTCTGTAAGTAATTTTGCACCAAAGTCCATTTAGCTTCAAACAGTATTTTTGGAGATAAAGATATCAGAGATAAATACATATCTTTAAGGAATCCCAACAGGAACTTCAGGTTAGTGGAGTTCAGTAAATGTATGTCACTGAAAAATTAGCAAAATTACTGTATGAACTTAGATTATAACAAAATGTGAGAAAAATCCCACACAACCTGTAGATTCCCTCAAGTTTTGTTAATTCAGATGATTAGATATGTTTTATCACTTTACATTAAACTGATAAGTAAAATCATTTTACTAGCTCAAAACATGGAGATAAATTAAAAACAGGATGACAAAGAAGCTGTGAAATCTTGCGTCTGCACAAGGGTTTCTCATTTTCACACATAAAACGAACACAATGGATTTGGATGTTAAAATCAGGTTGTAATCCCTATATTTTACAAACTATGATTGACAACCTTTGAAACTTCCAAGTATATGTATGAAATATCCCAGCCTTTAATTTGTGCCGCAGAGCAGTTATAGGGCCTATAGAAATGTGATCTCTGGATAGTGAACCACAATAATGAAAGAAGAAGCAAAAGCTTTAACAATGACTCAAGCAAGCAACTTCTCTAAAACGTAAGATGATACCAAATAATAGGACAGTTCTTTGCCAAGCCTTTGAGTTCCTGAATTCTACCAATTTCTAGCTCAACTAGAAGAGATACAGGTTTCCTGATAAATGTATAATCAGAACATAAAGGAAATGAAATGCTGTCAAGTTTCACTGTTCCACAATCATCAGTTTTTAGCAGCTGTATCATATCTCTGTTCCTTGACAGATGCGCATAACAAAATGAAATAATGTCAAGACTTGTGTGCTCTTATCTAAAAATGTGTTTGGGTGAAAAAGGACTTCAAATGCAATTTTTTTTCAAAGAAGAAGGTGAAAAGTTTTGTTTGAGTCTTTAAAAACAGAAAATACACTATCTTTCTGAAGCTGACATGTGTCACGAGTTAGGTCTCATAGTCAGACTGCTTTGAGTACAGCTTATGAAACATTTCTGCAATTTATATTTAAGAGTGTTGTCAACAAAGTTCAATTTGTTTGATAATAATGTCCTTTTCATATACATGAATAAATGTGTAAGACACATGGGATAAAAAAGAAATAGTCATTCTACAAAAATGTTCCTGTAAGTACTGCTGTCATCTTTTGTATACACTCACTAACACAGGGTATATGCATCTTCACAAATTTCAAAGAATATTAAAGTCTGATTTAAATCAACAGAAGAATTGGGAGTCCTGTTAAGAGGCATTCCTCAGTAACCAGTCACAATCAGATGCAACAGAGGAAAGTTAATGAGGCTGCTGACTGCACACAGGCTGCAGACAGCAGCCTCAGTATTCCCATCCTGCTCCTGGGTTAAAACATAAAACTTTGGCATACTTTTAATGCAGCTTTTGAATGTGATTTTTTTTTAATGGAAAGCTAATAGAAAACCTTGGCACATTACTAGAGATGTAATGAAATGGCAGCTGCTTTTCAACTGTCTCATTCCAATGCTTCCCCTGAGCCCAATCCCTCAAGATATTAAATGCCCAAGTCTTTATACAAGTTTCTTCCACTGCCAACAGAGCTGCAACCTTTCTAAAAGTAATCACTGAGGTAACACCTAGTATTTTAATATTTACACATCTGTCATAGCTTTAAAGTAAAATAAAACCTTTATTTTTCCCTCAAAGGACTCAAACCTGACTGACAGAAACCCATCCCTATCCTGATGCCACCAAAGCCTCCAGAAAAGCCTCTCTCAACACTGCCAAGAGCAGGGAGAACACACCAACTTCTGTTTATCTGAATAACTGAGCACTTTTATTTATTTATTTTTTCACTGCTTGATGACTATTTCTCACTTTCCCACAGGATTTTCTCCCAGCAGATTCTTGTAAACTGAGCAAAGGTAAAAACAGTCTCACGACGTCAACCATAACTCTGTTGCTGTCAGGCTCAAAGGCTGTTTAATACACACTCAGTGGTCTCTAATTTGAGTTGTGCCTGTGTTGTTTTCTTTGACATTTGCACAAAAGAGGGGGATACTGAGTGACCAAGCAAGGCATACAATAGCAACTGGATCAATTTGGAAGCCTGAGCTAAGGTTCCAGCAATATCTCAGTCTTGCAATGCTTCGCTAAGAGGCCCATGAGATTTTTTTTAAAAAATTGTTTCTTAAATATGTCCATGTTAGTCTTCCCAATTTAAGATGTGTAGTACCTCTTAATTTGCACTTAAAGGATATATGCAGTATCAATACTTTTCCAGAAAATGCATTTAAAGTTTCAGCTTACTGAAAGAAGTTCTTGGTCCAAGTTTGTGTTGTACAGGTCCAAAGTGAAATAAATCAAGATTTAGGTCCAAAATGCAATAAATCAAAGAATCGTTGCCAAAGCATAGCCACATTCCAAACCATTCAACTTATCAACCCACTGTTATGTTTTTTGAAAAGTATGTATATGTGTCATATTATCATTTCTTTTTATGTGCAGCATGCTGTTTTCCAAAAACAGAAAGCAAGCCGTTCTTCATAAAAACAGTTCTTAGTAACCACAGTAGGAATGTGGGAAACCAACAGCAATACATGCAACAGACTTAGTAGTGTAAAAAGAAAAGCCATTGGAATCAGCTCTTCTGACTAAGCAACTTCTCTGAAAACATGCATGAAGCACAAGGGACAGCAGTAACAAAACCCCTGAATTGTCCAAGTCCTTCAAACAGAAAGAGCTGTAACTCTGCTTCTGGGTAGCTGCTGACTGGAGATACATTCTCTTGATTCCCATGTTTTTGGGCCAAGTGTGGATAAGCACCATGCTTTGCATTCTTGGCAGATGCTAAAGCTTGTATCTGCCTTCTAGCCTGGGAGTTAGCAAACTTTTTCATCAAACCACATTTCAGCAGAGACTGGTTCCTGGATCTCTTCCCTTCCTGTACAAAATCACATAACATTGATGTGGTAACTGCAGATGACTATATGGGCAAGTAACATCAGGCAATTATTTTTATACATTTTGAATCATCTTTGAATGCAATTGTGCAATTGGGGAGGGCTCCGGGGAAGGAAGGAATGACAGCATGACATAGCTAAATTTCTACAGATGACAACTGGACTGCCTCACCTCTTGCCTTTCCAAGGATCAAGCCTTAGGAAGCTGGCCTTCACTTTACAGACAAACAATGGTCACATGAATCTGAAGCTAGCCCATTTATATAACCTCCAGATTGCCATGCACATACCACAGAAAACACGGCTAACCCATTCCTTTCTAAGAAGAAAACAAATGAAGCTACGCTGCAGCAATGGAAGAGGACAGCAGAACTTGTAACACAGCTTAGCACAAGACAAAGCTGTTTCCTCAGTTCTGCAATTTGTGCCACACAAGAATTTATAGCATATGCTTTAACTACAATGCTTTACTTGCAAAACTCTTTAAAAAATAAAATCTGAGAACATGAACAGACACAGAAATCTCTCCCCTTATCTTCAAAAAGTTCAGTAGAATAGCATCCAGACATGAGCATATAGCCTCCATGGCAGCACAACTTTTCATTTTCTCCAATTTGCTGGAAATGCATCTATTTTTTTCTCCTGGAAAATAGTCAGGCACCTGCCATTTTGTTTCCTGTTTTTATGTGTTCCCTGTCTACTGGTCTTTTGTTTCCCTAGGTAACAGTTTAGACTTTGTGTTCCCCTAGCTCTGCTCCACACATGAAGAAACTTGAGGGGAAGGAAAGCAAAAAGGCTGAAGAGCTTTGCCTTTTGCCTGTTAAAGCCTCTCTTAGGTTGTTACCTGCTTAATACCAGTGCCTTACTTGCATGCTGAAAGCACAGTTACAAGAGTTCCAAGCAAGCTGCTGCCAAACTGAGCACTGCCAGTCTCAGCTGAAGCAATGCTGAAACTTTGTTGGCACTGAGAGAATTAAAATCTTGCTCTGGACATTCTGTGTGGTAAATGATCAAGAAAAAAGAAAGCAAGCCAAAGCTAGTCAAAGAGTTCCTCAATCACAGGTCACTCTTTTTTATCTTTTTATCTCTGCTTCTGCTTTCCATCTGAGAAGTGGAGATGATATAGCCTCACCTCACAGGCAAATTATGAAAATGAATCCATTGATGTCTCTTAAACACTTTGATTGCCAGAGGAATGCCCACATTAATAATTCTGTACTCTGAGTAGGATTTGAATAGTTAGCAGTAAATCAGGCACAGAGCCTTGTAGGGAATGAGGAGACGACAAAACATTCAACAGCTTTTTCATAATTCAGCCCTGCTCATCTTGTGTGCAGAACAGAGAGCCAGGGTACAAGAACAAAGTAAAGGAATGCACAACAGTGGGAATGTGATCGAACCCTCAGGGACCACAGTATGCTCACAGGCACTGAGCCTCAACTAAAACCTGATGGACTCTTTAAAAAATAAAGACATAACAGATAAATGGTTGATTCTGAAGCCCTAACGTGTTTTTTCACAGCAAGTTAAGATCAATGCCCAGCACAACTGAGTATGTCCTATATTATTTACACTTACTGCTTTGTGTACACACAAAAGGATGCAAGAAATCCAGTCTTTCAACTTGGGATATATAAATACACGTATCATTTGGAAGTCTGTGTATATCCCACTGAAATTTATGGCTTTGCCTTGCAAAACTGACAGATCCTTTAGTGGAAGGCTTACTGTAACACTGAATATGCTAACTTGAGATAAACAAACTGCAAAGACAAACTTAATTATCTCTTCTTCTAAAATTACCCGTTTTGCTGTTTCAATCAGAGAAGCTGCTTCAGTCTTGCCCACTTGTTGCACCATTTTGTAAAATAAGCTGTCTTGCTCTTGCAGCAAAATGTAAGGTTCACCGTATTCTTTCAATCTTCCCGCATCTAAAACCTGTTAAATCAGCAGAAACCAATGTATTAACATAAGAAAATTAAAAACCAAATGTTACAGACTAGAAACCAAATGTAGGCGACTACTGGCAAAGGGGGAAATGTGTACATTTTTAGCCCTAAGATGAATTTTGTACCCTGAAAATGAATTCTGTCCTCTTCAAACTAACATAGCACTTTCTCAGTTTACAGACCTGTTGTACAATTTTAGAGTGCCCTACAGCCATTCCACCTATAGGAATCTAACGTAAAGTTATGCAGAATATGGAAATACAATGTTTGTGCAGCCAACAAAGCAGATTATAAGATCATTGTGTAAGAAGGAAACAAAGAGGTCCAAAATGGGCTCTGAAGTAAACAGCTGTGGGTAAAAACCATGCAATAACCACCAAACAGCTAAGGGAGAGTAAGTAGGTCTTTTGAATTAGAGGTGAAGATGTAATTAAAGAAAATGAGGGTGTTGCTGAAAAGATAAACAATTTCTTGCATCAGTTTTTGCCAACTATGTATTAGAAAGATATTTAAGACCTGACCCTATTCTTCCCACATAAAGAAAAGATCAGATGCCACCATGGAGACAGGTACACAAAAAGAGAGGAAGGGAGAAAGAAAGAACAGAGAAATTATATAAGCATTAAGTCAATAATCCACAGAGGACATACGCAGTCAAAAATATAGGAAAAAATTAAGAATAAACTGATTGAACCTCTAAGAAACTATTCTCAGACCAAACACTTCATTTAAGGACTGCATGGCAGCAAATATTGAACTTGCATTTCTAAAAGCCTTTACAGGATTAATTCAAGGAAATTTTAGACTAGCATGTATATTTTGAGGTAAGTCAGCATTTTAAGTGAAACGGTCATTAAAACAAAAGAAGACACACAGATCACAGGTAGAATTTCTTCTCCACAGTTCTAGCAATCACAAATCTGACACAACTTTTAATGCACCAGAAGAAAACCAAAGGAAAAATGGTTCATATAGATTTCCAGAGAGGTATCTGGTTTAACTAAATAACCTTGCTACAAAAAACAAAACTTTTCAAAAACCTGGACAGAAAACAAGGTATTTGAATTAAACACTGCAGCTTTCTTTGTAGAAAGCTGAACAGGTAGGAACTGGTGGGAACCACATTGTTCTGGCATGGGTGATAGCTACTTATGTTAGTCACCAGAAAAAGGAGGTATCAGAGAAGTGACAAACCTGTGAATGACACAAAAATGTGCAGGTAAGTCTAGACCAGAGGTTCAGATACACCTAACTAACCTAAGAGAATGAGAAACACAATAGCAGGGAAAAGTCAATATTGACAAATGCAATGCACTCAAATACTTAACTGGCTTATAAATTAATGGTATTGACTCAAGAGAGATATTTGGGTATTAGTCTACAAGTTCAGTACTTCACGCCATGAGTAGGAGTAATGGAGTTTAAAAAAGGGGAAGAATTTATGTGAGAAAACAATTCAGAAAATTTTTTTTCTTATATAAATAAAAAACTGAATACACATGGCGTGCTATTGACAAAGATATTGCCACAACAAAAGGACTTCAAGGGCTCATAACTCAAGCCATGATTGTGGTGTACATACTTGTGAGAAAAGAAGAAAGATCTAAAAAAACCAGAGTGCTTGATTTCAGGAAAGAAATGAATAAAAGGTATTGTGAGGACAACTTCCAAAGTAACAAAAATAGTGTGCAAACTTCTGTTTGAAAGAACCTCCAACAAACTTGGAGATAAATTCAGAGCCCTGTGGGGAAACTTTCAAACGTGTCCTTTGCCTGTGCAGCTCCATAAAACTGAACATCCTGACGGCCAAGGGCCTAGCAGATCTCCAAGCAGCCTGGATCCCAGTAAATGACAAAACCCACAGGGAAGGGGCACAGCTGAGCTGAACCCCTTTTTGTGAGAATACCACACTGCCAAGATTGCTGTCGACCTGTCTGACACCAGAGACCCAGCACCAGGGAAAAGGGACCCACTCCTTCGCTTCTGGTTCAATTAAGTGCATGGCATTTGAATGGAAAATAACTCCGAGAACAAACAGCAGCATAATTACCTCTAATTTTATGAACTGTATGCACAGAGACCTCCAAGAAGATATTTGCTATTTTCAAAAGCTCTTAAATTAGGGAACCCAGCCTATATTATGAATTTCCTTTGCAAGCGATTTCCAGTATTGTCTGGAATTGCAGCTGAAGAAAGTGCTCATGGAAAAATCTTAAATATTAGTAATACTGCACAGCACAATATACAGTCATTTAATAGATGCAATATTTCACCTGCAGAAATATACTTGCACACATGCTGACTTTTCAGTGTACTTAGTCCTATCCCATTTACTCTGAATATGTACTGAATAATTATAAATATAGTTTTTTTCACAATCTATTTTAAGCCACAGTATGTCACATTTAAGGACAGCTTCCTTAAAAATGCAATAAATTACAGTATACAATTCAACATTTAAATATGGGTGCCACAGTATAGAACATCTCTGTTGCCTTTAAGTAAAGCTTTTTTCAGCATAGCACTAGATTTTGCAAGCACTCCTTAAGAAACGAAAAAAAACCTATCTTCATTAAATGTATTGCTTACTAGTAAAGAACTGCAATAGACAAGTAGAGGGTTTAAAAAAAATTATATTACTGCAGTATTGCAATTTTAATAATCATTTTGCAAATATCTGAATCAACCACAAACACAGACAATCTTTCCCCTCCAAAGAACCTGGGGAAAGGGAAAAAATTATTCTTCCTTGGCAAGTTTTAAATAGTCAAGTCCAGAAGATAAACGGATAGAGTGAGCAATTTCTGTCTGGAGAAACTCCATCCACATTTTAAACAAATCATTAACCTATTTGTAGCCTTTCTTTGGGAATAAAACCCAACCTTGCGTTATAAAGATAGAACAGCCATAGGAAAAACAAGCTGTGTTACTTTTAAAAAAAATCTGAAATGAAAAATAAAGAAGGAAATTGAACAGACAATATCATTCCTACAAGTTAAGAACACTATAAATGCTGTTCACCAAGGAAAAACACTTTCTACTAACTGCTGTCATCTACAAGACAATGGAGAAAATTTAAGCTGGTTTACTTGGTCGTTATACATTTATGTATTTATATATTTATTAAAAAGGGCTTAGACAAAGAGATAGGTACTCTTCTTTGAAGAAATGTGTGCTGATAAGATTTACATAAATAAATAGGTACTTTGGCTAGGGCTTTGCATACTCTTACTCACTGACTCCAAGCCAAATTAAAATCATTAGGACTTCAAAAAGCCAGCTAATCATTCAGGAAAGGTGGAATCTGGTGTTTACCAGCCACATATTTTCCGATCAACTTGCAACGCTTATCACTGCACAATACAGGAGAATCGAACCCAGATGCGTTCCGAGGCAGTTGTACCAGTGGAACTTGATACAGAAGAGCCAGAGAAGCTTGTAGCTGGTGAAATCAGATCAGCAGGGAGATTGTGGAGGACACACACAGGAGCACTTGACTCTGAATCAGACTGGAATTTCATCACAGACTTCAGCACAGATATTGAGAGAGGGGTTTTGTACAAAACACTCAATTTTTCAGCTCCTCGCTCTGACTCTTTGTAAAATACACAAAACAAAGACTTGATCATTCTGTGGGAGCTAACTGCCTGTGAAATACCTAGACAGCCCAGAGTAAAATAAAAACAAACACAAAAGAGTTACATAAACCCAAAGTGGTCATATGTAAACCAGGGCCAGATTCTCCACCCTCTGGCACTGGCAACTTCTATTTACCTTGCCTGCACTGTTCCTGCCTTTGTAGTACCACCTTTATGACTTCAACAGGATTTTCTCATATGAAAGAGTAATTCCAACAGTACAAAATTTACAAAATTGGCTGCTGGCAATCACACAAAAGAAAGCATGCAAGAAAACTGTTATTCAGTGGAATTTGCTCACCTCTCTGAGTATGGTGAAAGCATCTTTACTTATAGCTATCCAAATTAGCATTACTCAAGCAGCAATACAGAGACATCTAAAGTTCAAACAGGGCTCAAATAAAGTATTATTTTGAGTAAAATCCTGGCGTGCCACGGAATTCTATTCCATCTAATGTTTCATCCTGGTTGAATAGTCTGGGGCAGTGACTGCTCATCTGAGTTGTGATCTTTCCAGAATGTTATGAACCATGTTGGGTAGAAGGAAGACAACATAGTTTTGAACAGCACTTTGATATTTGGGGCACAGAATAACACAGAAAGAGTATGATTAAAATATGCCAGGGAAGGACAGACAAACAGAAAAGATGTATTTGATTTTGATCTGCAATATCAAATATGGAAAGATTATTAGCCATTTAAATGTGTTGTTTATGTTAACTCTAACTAGCACAGAAGTATTTGCCTATGCCACAAAAATGCTGCTGAACTAAATTTGGGTAAGATTTGAGAACCACATTTTGCCTCAGCTGTAACCTACCAGGGTATCTATCCCCACTTTGCCTAGGTCCCTCCCTAAACCCCCAAGCTTTGCAGTATTTCCATCCCACAGCTTCATAATTCAATGTATTAACCAAGACAAAAAAGCAGGGGAAGGAAGACAAAAAGTAAAACATAAAATGGTGGAAAAGGAACCAGGAAATCCATTTCACCATGAAATGAGAGAAACAACAACAAACAATGAGGATACTGTGTCAAGATAGTTGAGTTTCCAGCAGAGACCTAGGCTCTGCCTTTTCTCCTTGATGATTCCTCAAGTAATCCATATTATTCTGTTGCACAGGACTTTGGAGAAGTCAACACTCACTTTGTAAGTGAATTTTACAATCTTATTTGTGGATTAATATATGTAAAATAAGTGTCATTAGCCACAGAGGGAGTAAGAACAAGAGCCTTTTAAAACGCTGTAACAAACACTATGTACTTACAGCTATCCATAGACACAAAAAAGAAAGTTCTAAATCCTGTGTTTTCTAACTTTCAGCAACAAAAGCAGACAAACCAAGAGAACAATAGTTATAAAACATTCTGAGAAAAAAAACAATCCAAGGTTGGAAGTGTTCAGCAACAGAAGAGGGGAGCAGGGGATTTATTTCAATTATTATTGAGGAATGACTAGTATTCTTATTCACGTTCATATTCACCATAAAGCCAGAGGGGAAATGGGACATTTAAGAGTTGATCATAAATGTTTTTATTTCCTATTCAAAAGGAAAATAATTCAAGGAAATTATCTCCTTGGGAATACATCTGATTTAATTTAGACTTGGAGAAGACATCACCAAACAACAAAATCATTATTAAAGTTCAAAACTCTGCTAGGAGTACAACTTTGAACAATGTTTTCCTCAGAGAGCATACATCAAGATGATCTTCAATAAAGCCCTGGGAAGAGGAGAATATTCAGGAGATGCTTCTGGTTACATCATATTATAAGAAATATATTCACCCAAGACAATACGCAGCTTTGTGGGAAAGAGTCAACAGCCTGTACTTGAGTTGGCATTAAGCTCAGATGCAAGCATGCTGTCTCTTCTGTCTCATCACAGTTTGTCAAAAGAGATCAGAAACATGCACACACTTCTCTGAAGAATCATTTATAAATATCAATCTATCTAAACATGTTTGCGAACATCGAAGCACATTGAGAAGGCTGCTAATATAACTCAGAAACCATCTTAAAGTTTTTTTTAATTTTCTTTTCTTTTGAAAGTTCCCTCTCTTTTTATTTTTGGTGGTGAAGTTTGTTTAGTTCTTTTTTGTTTTTTTGTTTTGATTTTTGTTAAGCCTTCAGGTTTATTCAAAGCATTCCCCATGTTCCTTCAGGGTTTCTATACAAATTATTCTACCAGTAACTCCAGACAAATTTGGTGTCAAATAATGTATATTTTATGTATCATGTATATGAAAGAGAGCAGAGCAGACCTGGGAATTTACTTTCTTATAATCTGAATTATATTTTCAGATTTTCCAAGTAACTCACCTCAGCAAAGCTTAACTTTGCTGCAACAATGTCAAACTTGCCACTAGTCACTGAGGTTTGACACGTACCCCCTTATCCCCCGCTTTACAGAAAAGGCAACTTTAGACATCTTGTTCTGTAATCAGAAATGGTGGATTTCTTTAAACTGCAATTATTCTTTGGCTGTAACTTAGGGGAAACTGAGCATGCAGCACTGCTTTGTAAATTGGTGCACACAGGTTTTCTTTTGGCTTCTTGTAGACATTAAAAAAATCTATCTTCTTCTCCAGCTGATGGAATGTTGTGGGGAAAAAATACCAATGACATATGTGGTGATGAGACTTATTCTACTGATAATCACTCGATGTGAACTCCTTCTGTGTCTTGTTGAAGAAGTCTGTCAAGCACACACTGCAAACATGTCTTGTATTGCACAGTTTCCTCACCTCCAAACATCTGATATACCAGTGTGAGTTCAACCCTTGCCTTAGAGGGTATGAAGGGGCCTCGTGCCAGTGCTTACCAACAGGTGACAAAAACATGTACGTGCTGACAAAACCCTGCCTTGGTCAATCAGTAATGACTGCTTCCAGCACTGTAAAGCCACATTTCTCAACCGGGATTGCAGAATGGCTCAAATGTGGCCCTGAAGTGATGTGAGATATACTTCAGTTTAAGAAATCCCACTCTTTAATAAGGCTTTTGAGGGTCTTAGAAAGGTAGATAAGCTACAAGCATATTATACTTTTCAAGAGGTTAAGGAATATTGTTGCAGATGACTGAGCATGTCTCCTGGTTTTATCAGTTTCTGGTGACAATGAACTTGTGGCTCAGCTGCCATGCACAGAGTTTCACCTTATCAGAAACTCTCTGCTCAGGGCATCAGCCACCAGCATGACCTGTGCTAATTTGCTTTTAAACAGTAATACAGTACTTTTGAGCAAGGAAAAACAATTCTCTAAAGATGTGTTAGTATTTCTAGTACAGTCTAGATTCCATACCACTGGTTTAAAGAAACAGGGTATGACCATCCTGTTCTTACACTGATGGGAACACATGCACACATGAATGCCTGACAGAATGAGAGATCAAGGTTCATCAAACACTGGCTTCACTTCCTGCAGAAATTCAAATTCAAATTCTTCGTTTGAATGATTCCAGCTGAAGTACTGCCTCAATAATTGGTTGTTTTATTTAGGCAAAAGAAGAACCTTGTTGGGCAGCCCTCCTGAAATGGGAACAGCTTTAAAGAACTAAAGAGGCCAATGTTTTAGAGAAGTGTGGCTTAAAACTAGCAAAGAGAAATCAAGAGCTCTAGTGTATTTTCAAGCTCTTTGGGATTTTGACTTGATTTTAGAGGCAGATAGGCCAGGTGTGACATTTACAACTGCCACAGACGCTCTGTTTCAGCTGACAAGACTCGCTCTGACACAAGACCATGACACATAGCTCAGTATCTTGTGCAAAACCTGGCTTAAACAACAATACAGAACTTTCTCTTAATGGTAAAGATTCATACTCAGCTTTGAAAGCAATGTCTTCACTGCTAGTATTTGTGGAAATCAATAAATTCCAAGAAAAAAAATGGAAGGATCATGAAGTCTTGAGTCAAGAAAATAAAGGAGAAACCTAATGGTTTCCAGGCCCTCTGGTCTCCATGCAGGTCCGCTTCTATGAGTATCCTTCATATTCTTATCTTCACATTTCCTTACTCAAGTGACTTTGGTCCCAGAACCCAGCGGGGATTCTTCTTAGGTTGAATAAAACAAAAATAAATTTAGTTCTAATATTCCTTAGTCCATATTTTCAGAACAGAGGCCGAGTCAAAAAAAGGAGTTTTATTAGTGTTTGTTCCCTTTGAATAATGACAGCAGGTGCATCAGTACGAATGTAGCATTTTTACTGTGGATTACTGGATTCAGACCCACAAGGTGCTTTGAGGTTTTTATGAAGAGTCAGATGCTTAGCTGCAAAAATTTGGCATTCATTCTAGCTACAATAATCCATTAAGCGCCTTTTACATTCTTTAACAGAACAGACTTCAATAGCAGAAGCAATATCCAATAATATTTCACCACACTCCAGATACTGGGCAAATAAAAGGTCAAACCCCCTTTTAGCTATCTGTTACACAACAACAACAAAAAAAACACTTTAAAACCATGCAGTTGTTCTGCTTTAGAATTTTGAAGGATTGAACAACAGTTTTGAATGTAGTCCTAATTAATTCTTATTTTCATAAATTTTCATTTATGAAAATAAGAATTAATTAGGGCAGCTCTCCACCAAGGAAACATCCAATGTGGACATACTGTAGACCAGAGAGTCAACACCAATGATGGGACACAGCTTACCCAAAGAACTGCTCTACAACCAGGACTGAATGTTCTGTGTCTTGTGACTTAACATAATCCTCCCTAAACATTATATTGAGATTTACTGTAAAACACACTCATTTTCCAGCAGTGGTATTTAAAAAAGTGGAAAAGAAAGCCACCAAAAGAAGAGCCAACAGACCATAGCATTTCTGACTTTAACTCAGTATGACTAATTTAAGTGTACCATCACTACCTTCCTATGTTCCCCACGTCTCCATCTGAAGCTGGGCCACTGCAGTGGAAGTTCACATCAGTAGGACAGATGGGGTTTCCCTGCTACTACAAGAGCTCTGCTTCTCACTGGACTGCAGATTCGGACTCCCTCATGTTATTCTCTCATGACTCCTGCACTTCTGGCAATGCAGTGCTTCAAAAGGAAGGGCTTAACCTGACTACCCTGGCTATACAGAGGACATGATATTTTTCAGGGAATGGGGAGCATTGCATCCAGACCCCTTCAGACAGAGCACAGATTCCTGCACTTCCTGGAAGAAGTCAATCCCCCTGGTAAGGGAGGGCAGTACGGCCATCACTGTCATGTTCACTTAGATGTTTATCACCATTGCCTCATCTCCATCTGGATGGATGAAGGATGATAATGTGCAATACTGGGTCAGATATCGGAACTCCAGAGAGAGACAAGAGCTCAGAACTTGTCTGCTGTGTAGCATTTTCTATCGAGCTGTAGGTGACTCCCTCTTCACCACACAGACTGCTCAGATCTCCCTCTCTCTCTCTCTTTGATTCCAAGATTTTTATACCTGCTCTTGGTGGACTGATTGCTCTGCTGAAATTAGATGTCTACAGCTCAGGAAACACAGTTCCCGATTTATAAGCCCCAGATGTTCCACCACGGCAAACAGAACATCAGAAAAATGGGAATAACTGAACGATGGAGGCGCACCAGAAAGACGTGGGAAGCAGGGAGGCTTATCGGAAAGACGTGGGAAGTCATTTTCTATTGACCAAAAAAAACAACTCAGGTCTGGCTGTGAAGTGCATTGTATTGTTACCCTGAATATTAGTCATTTCAGAATGTAACCACAACAGGTTTTCCCATAAATAAATCAAATCTCTTCCCATGATTCTCTCATCAAAAACTTCCTATTTGAATGACAGTTTTTAAATACTAGATCAAGTTCTGCTTGCATAAAGAGTTTCCATTTCAAAGAAGTATTGCACTGATATGAAAACTCTCTGGAGAAACATCCTTGTCATTGGAAAATGCACAAGTTTTAACTCTGTGGCTTTCCTCTGGAGAGGCCACGGCATAGTATACACAGCAAACAACTCCATCAGGTTCTTGCCAGATACATATACTTTATTTGCTACTGAACCACTGTGTCCTTGGGTGAGCCTCAATTTCTGTATGCCTCTGTAAAAACAGAGTTTCTAAAAAGCATTTCTCAACCTGGAGAGGGAAGCAAAGAAGAGGGCGAGGAATGGGTGACAGGGATTTTGTAAGATCCCCCTGGAAGTCTTGGTAGTGGTGCCCATTGGCTGCCACAAGTGGTAGATGCAATTTACATAAAAGGCCTTTGCCCTCTATGGTGAGGATGGGACAGGGAAGCAGCTGTCGAGGTGGTGGGGAAGCTACGGGGAACGAGGGGCCAGTGAAGCAAGCCTGAGTTCAGCTTCTGACAGGATTTGCCATGACAGAAGAGGTAACTGCAGCTTTCATCCTCCCCTTCTGCCAGGCAGCAGAGTGCCTGCCTGTGCCAAAGAGCTAAAACGGGTACTGCTAGCACCTGATGGGAAGAGTTACAACTTGGCTTCTCAAAGTAATGAAAGAAAAGGAATGAGAAAGTGTCCTATTAGATGCTGGAGCAGCACTGAGGGAAGAAAAAAAAAAGGAGCTTGAAAACCACTGGATTATAATTTTATGGTAGTATTATTTGATGGGCTGACTTAACAAGTCTTTCCAACTTTGGTTCCAAAGATTGTAAGGATACTTCCCTATCTCACCCAGGTGTTTGAAGTTTAATTAATTAATGTTTATAAAGAGCGTTACAATTTCCAGATGAAAGGTCCTATGCAAGTGCAATGTAGTATTACTCATTGAGGCGATTGGGTTAGAGAGTATCACGTTACACAATACAGCTCTTCCCTCAATGATTTTAAGCGTTTGAAGTTCTGATAAAATGTGTTTATCACTAAGACAGATATAATGGAAATACTCTTAAGGCGTGACCTGGATTATGAAAGCAGAGGTATGGTTTTGGGAATGGAACAAACGAGAATTAAAACAACTCCTGAGGCCAGATTTGTCTTCAGTTGTATAAAATATATTCTGTTCTTCCTTTTTTCCCTCTTTGAGTAGGCTTTTCTCCTCTTCTAAAATAGAACCGGTTATTACGATGGGTGTGAGCAGACATGCAACAGTTCACGTTCAGTTCCTATTTCCATACTCATCCAACTTGACATTTTCTCATGCTTTCTCAAAATTATTTTCTGCTCTAATTTTTTTTTTTTTAATGTTTGGATAAGCCCTAAAGGCGAACAGTTTTGTTTTGGAAAGTTCTGCTTTAACCAGTAATTAAACTGAATTAAATCAAAAACTCACGGACAATGCCAAGCTGGAGACTGCAGCCAACACACTCAAGTACAAGAAAAAGCAAGATAAATTTGTGCAAGCTTCATACAGGGTTACCAGGGTGGTCAGTGAACTGGAGCACCTATGAGCAGAGGCTGATGGAGCAGGGCATGTCCACCCTGGAGAACCGATGGCTTCAGGGGACTTAACAGCAACCTACCAATATCTGCAAAGAAGTTACTGGGAAGACAGAGGGCTCTTTAGTGAGATACGCAGTGGGAAAACAAGAAACAATTGCCATAAACAGAAGGGAGGCTTTCACTGGATATAAGGGAAAAAAAGATTTCATGGCAGATAATTAAGCATTGGAGCAGGTAGCCCAGAGACTCTGGAATCTCCATTTCTCAAAGTTCTCAACACTCAAATGGAAAAAGTCCTGAGCAACCTGATATGAAATTAGTGCTGACTCTGCTTTGAGCAGGAGGTTCCTTTCAATCTGATTCAACAGGAAGGGAGGAAAACCCCACGTGATGTCCACTTGTTCAGGAATTGAATGTTCGTGATTGATTTAAGAGAGCTGAACAAGTTTGCCCAGAATTTGTTTGAAAAATAACTTACTTATTATTTGTCAAAAGACAATTGTTAATATTTTGACTGCCAGGTTCTATCTTTGTTCTTCTTCCATCATTTTCTAAGAAACTTATCACAATAGCAAACAACAGATTTGAGACGCCTTATAAATAAGGCCTTATTACACCTAGAAGCGTCAGTTAAAGGAGAAACAAAACCAGGATTTTTAATAATACTGGGTAAAGGAATAACAATGCACTTTGTGCATTTCTGACTCTTTAAAAAAATCTGCATCAAGTTAAATTTGTGAATTACTAAAACAAACCATTGACTAACCAAATTATAGAACACACTAAAAGCTTTCTTTAGCAAAGTCTTCTCAATTTTTGTGATATTGAAGTAAACAATTTATTTTCCATGAACGTTGATTTTATTGTTAACAGCCCTTATTCATTAATAGTTAGTCTTCCAGGGGATTATTCATTTTTAACATTTTTTTCTTCCAAAATTCTGCTTTATTCCCACTAGGAGTCACATGCCCGAGTAAATCAAGTAATTAAAGCGTAACAGAAGCACACCTGCCATAACTCTGATCATTCTAAATATGAGATGATAATTCTGGTTTGCCCATAAACAGAATCAATAACTGAGTAAGGATGTCAAGAAAACAGGATTGTTACAAAGTTACATGTCAGTTTCCTCCCTTTTTCTGTTACGCTTCTCACCCTCCTCTCTCCCCCCGTTTGCAGAAATCTGCAAGAGCAAAATGGAGCAATGCAAAAAGATGAAAAATATTTAAAGGTTACTACTGACTGCAGACTCAAAGACATATCTTCTTGCAAATCTCTTTCTTAATACTCTAAAGAGGCCAAAAGCATTAAAGACTATTAGACAATTAGGAAACCAGAAATCTTAATAGTGACTAAACTGAAACAACGTAAGGGTAAGAATAATGTACAGACACTTAAAATGCAATAGAGTAGCTATGTAGTTGGCAATTATCCTGAGTAGTTGGGGAAAAAAGGCAATTTTTATGCTTTGCTCCAACAATTTTTGGCAAAAAAAGTAAATAAAACATTAAGTTTTCATCGCAACTTCATGACATTAAAGGTAAAACTAAGAAAACATCTTTGTGGAGAGAGCATTCTGTGCCTAACATGTTAATGGTAGTTAATGAACCAAAACCCACAGAAATCCCTTTGGACAGCTAACAAACACACACATTAATTAGGTCACAGTTATTTCCTCACAAATCTTTTCTTCATTTCAGTTCTAGAAAACACCAACATATCCATTAGACCTGTGGGGAGGTATTCACCAGAGAAGAAAATATTTATTTATTATATGTTAAATGCTTGCAATTACATGACTACTTATTGCAGTACTGCTGGTTTCTCTATTTGTAAGTAAACTATAATCACTGAGCTTACAATATGTTCTACTCCTCAGAACACCACTCACCTCAGCAGATGGTATTGTTTAATTTTGTGTACTTCAGGCAACCACTGTAACTCTAAGATTTTAAAATGTTTCGAGCATCCAGTAAAAAAAAATGGAATGAATTATCATGTTTCACTTTCATAAAACAGAAGTTGAGAGGTATTTTTCAAGGTTACCAAGAGGTGAAGGTTAATTTCTGCTTGAAGCCCAGTTAAATTTGAGTTCCACTCATGAACACAGTTTGCCCTCTATGCCAGTTATTTCATTAACTGGGTGTGAAGAAGATGTTTGCAAAGGGCTCGTGCCCTTATTGCAGAAAATTGTAAAACTGCAGGCTGCACATCATGTCAAGGACACAAACCAGGTGGATTACCTGAGAGCCCAGGGAACACCACTGCCTTTATGAAAATAATCAGCAAGTATTTCCTAATTTCTATGCATGTGCAATGCACTGTAGGGTAGACAAGGTGGCAGAGAGGGGATAACATTCCTGTGTTGGGAGCAAAGATGGCAGAGGCTAATGGATTGGTAGTGCTTCCTCTTTGTTTGAACCTTGCTTTAGAAAGCTGGTCATGCTCATTACCTCACCAGTCTAGTTCTACTTCCCCCATCACTACCTTTGCCCCAGGGCAGCTGCTGTCTCCTTAGCCCCATGTCTGCTGCCCCAGAACCTCCACCACTTCCTCCTCACACATCCCACACCAACTGTTGTCACTGCCTCCCTCAGCCCACCCAGACTGCATTAACACACCTGGCTGAACCCAGCTGACTCTGACCAGAACCTCCTGGGTGTGACTTCACAGGCTCCCAGTACTGGCAGAGTTTGTTTGCTCAGGTTTCCTGCTGCACCTCACCTGCAGTGGGCTCATGCCTTGCAGGATGGAAAGCACGAGGCCAGAAAAAGGAAGAATTCTTTCCAGGTCATTACATCTACAGTTTTATGAGCTGCAAGTCACAGTAGCTTGGATAATGACGTTAACCTGGATAAGCCTAATATATGACTTACACTCCTTCCCACTTTTGGATCAAGATTAAGAAGAATCAATAACATTAATCTTCTTCAGGAAAGAAAAAAAAAATGGAGCAGTTAAGTGTCTTACCATAATCCTATCACTGTCAATAATGGTGTTCAAGCGGTGTGCAATGGTCAGCACTGTGCAGTGAGCAAAGGTTTCACGGATCGTCTTTTGGATGAACTCATCTGTTCTGAAACACAGCAAGAGCAATGCAGACAAAAATAAGAGGCTTGCATGGATAAACCGAATGTGGGTTTTATGACTTCAAACATGACTGGATAGAAGGAAATATGCTTATTAAGTTATTACAGCGCTTCTTCCTCTTGACTTCGAGGCACATCATGAAACATACTCCAAAATCTACCTTTCAATACTTGTTGAGGAAAGAGTTTCTTCTTGTAAGTAGAGCAATAGGCTTCATTACAGGAGACTAATTTCCCAGACTTTGATTACAGAAAAGGGAAAATTCTGTAGATTCAAGATAGTCCCACTGATTTCTACACCCAAAACCTCATTGCTATTCTCTTTCAAGATTTAGTTTGTGCAAGCAGCGAAGAAAAGATGGTGAAAGCAAATATCCTTCACTGCAAATTGTCTGAAGAACAAATACAAGACAGCCTAGAACTAAGGTTCTTGATTTCAAATGCAAAAGAAGATTAATTAAAGGAGATGGCTGGTAAACTAAAATATTACTGGAACAGCTTGAATACTGTTCAAAACCTTGATTACTGAAAAAGCCCAAAAACTGGCATATACTGTAAATCAAAAGCATTAACTGGAATGCATGACCCAAGGAAAGAGACAGAAGATTTCAAGTTATGAATGAGCTTAGTGTATGAACTAAGCACCTAAGAAAACAATGGCAGAAGGAAACATAAGACTTGTAAGGAATGAAAACAAAGCTAGAGCACAGACACTGAAGTACAGGGCTGAAGTGAAAACTGTCACAAATAAAGCTGAGAACTGTGAAAAGGAAATAAAATTATACTGAAAGGTAGTTAAGACACTAGAATGTTCTAAAGCATTAAGGCAAAAGATTGGCAATACTGTAGAACTGGAGCTTATTGAAGTAATTAACTGTACAATAGAAGCATTGACACCACCTAACTTAGAGGACACCAGTCAGGCTTGTATGTGGAGATCTCAACAGGCCTCTCCTGTCAGTGAAAGGGGAGAGGCATGGCTGGAAGGTGAATCCAAGAACCTGGATTAGGCAGCCATCCGGTGATGAATGCCCTCTAGAGGCACCTGGCAGCCCACAATGCACAAGCAGCCTTGGGTTCCATCAGCCAGGCCTTGTGAATACTCACATATTGCCCACCAGAGTTAAAAAAAAAGACAAATTGCAACAATGGAGAAAAAGGAACAGAAACCAAAATTCTCATCCAAGATAGAAGGATGGCACAAAGAATTCAAAATATACTGGGGTTGGTTGAATCAATGGAGCTCCAGCCTAGAAGTCAGGCACTTGAGCCTCATTTCCAAGATTTCCATTCAAACATGATTCTTTTGTATATATGATGGCTGGAGAATAATAAAATGCTGAAGATTAGGTTAAAAAAAGACAAAGGAGATATCTGAATAAACTAGAATATTTAGGCAGACACATTGGCTGCAAACAGTTGCTTGCAAAGCCTTAATTTTTCAAATTTTTAGAAGTAATAGGAAAATAAAATACATAGAAGATTCATAAAACTTATCTTCATCTGATTAAATAGTATTTTTTTAGAAAAAAGTAGTACTCCATGCTGAATCTGATAAATATCTGGTATCACTTCATGAATTATGTAAAGAGAATTGTTCTGATGCCACCATGTCAGGAGGCACTCAAAATAAAAAGTGGACAGACAACTTTGGCAGAACAGGATGACTTAGAGGAATAAAGTAACCATTAAGTCTCCACAGAAGAAAGTAGGAGCTCATGCTCTGAAGGAGGAACATAGCTTCTGTTACAAGCTAAGTTGAAGCAATCAGCATGACAAAGTAGAAGACAGATCCTTGCTGATGACAGGAAGAATCATCAGAGAGAAGGAAGATACAAACAGCTAAGTAAGAATTCCATGCATTCTAACTATTACCTGCATCTGGGGACAGAAACATTTAAGTTCTGTCATGAGCTTAAGAGAACTGGCTTCTGGACCACAGCCTCAGAGGTTTGGTCCTTCTGCTCCTACTTCCTAAAAGAAACTCAAAAATGAAGCGGGAAGCAGGTGTTCCTGAACTCCTTTTGAACAAAGGCCAGCATGCCAATCAGGGAAAGAGACAGGAGAAGTCAGGACAGGGCCAGGCTCTTTAGTTCTGTGTTATCTCCTGAAGAAAAGGAAGTTGTTCATCATGTTCCACATCACAATACCAGTCCTTTCACCCCAGTGCTAATGCAGGTATATTTTTTTGCTCTCTTCTCAGCCACGTCTCAATTACCTGACTACTCTTACCTCCAAAAGGAAAAAAAAAGCAGGGACATCCATGAAAACACTCACTACGGAAAAGCCTTATAGGGACAGCAAGATGTGTTCTCTGCAATGGTTGAAATACTAAAATAGAAACAAAATGTTCAATATTCAATACTCCCTAAAATTGTGTAAGAAAGCCTTTTTCTTTCCTTTCAGTCAAGCTCAAGGTTCCTGCAGAGCTACTACAGAACACAGAGAATCATAGCTGGCTCAGGAACTTTGAGAACAATTTTACAAAGGGCTCAAAATTATTTGTTGCTCAGGTTATTCCTACTGCTTTCAGAGAATGCCTCAGCCTTGAACATCCCTGTCCTCTGAATTCCTTTACTGTATCTTCTTTTAATACATGTATTCTTTATAGTGCTACCTCTTCCTATACTTACAAGAAAAAAACCTCTCATTCTTAGGGAGATACTATCAATCTATTATCTTAAACAGGTATTTCTTGAACACAAGCTTATCACTAACAAGAAACTGCTGTCCATATTGTGGGTGTGACAAATGCTCTAAAATGAGACTACAGAGTAATCAGGAACAGACTTAATAGCTCCATCATCAAATATCACAGTACAAGATCTCATGCAGACATGTCCACTGACTGACACTTGGCTAGATCCTCTCCAAGGTTCGTGGTAGATCTTGGAGCATAGCTTTTGGGACAGCAGGCAGAAGCACCATCTGTAATCTCCAGGAGAATCTTGGGAATAAGGTAGGGAGAGCAAGAAAATCTAAAAAGACCAAGAAAAGCATCTGTATACAGAATTACATGCTGACAGAGTGTAGAGACTGTATCACACACCAGTTAGAGCTAGGAAAGTACCAAAGCATAATTTCTGTCCCATTTTCAGGGCATAAATGGACTCTTAGTAGTGTCTACCCATACTGAGCAAGTGTCTAAGCAAGTGCCAAGTGATTTCATCACCCACTTCAGTAGATCAAACCCCATCATTTTTCAGGCACTTTAAAAACCAAAGATGCAACCAAAACCAGGGCTGCTGGATGACAAAAGCGCAATCCTAATCTGATTATATAAAAATGGGAACCACGATACTCCCTACTGCAAGGAACAATACCATAAGAAAGCACAAAATGGAGGTACAGCTGTCTCACAGGCACCACAGGTTGAGGATCTAACACCAAGGTTCCCAGCAACCCAAGATCTGGTGTAACCTGAATTAGCTGATTGTGCAAAAAGAAAACTATCTGAAGAGGAAGAATAAATACGATCTGAATGAGAAGCAACCAAGCTGCTGAAAGGAAAACTGGATAAGTCATTATCTTCTGTCTAATGTCCTCCTGGGATTGTCCTGAAAGCGTATCTCACACTACACAATTCCTGGGAAGCTTAGATAATTTCTCCAAAAGAGAGAGTTACAGACAGCAGTCAGATGTAATAAAAGGTTAAACCTTACAAGGTTAAGATGGCTAATGAACAGAACTATGTGCAATGGCTGTTTCTACCAGATTCAATGAACAACCAATGTAAAAAGATGGCAGTGGTTTGCTCGCCAAGAGTTTTGTCCTCTGTAAGCAAAAATATGAGTTAACACACAATACTGTAGTCAGTGAGCAGAAAGCGTAGTAAATTAAAACAAAGTCAGTATTTTTAAGAAGTCTCAGTTACTAATGATTTTGTTTCTGTGTATCACCAAAGCAACTACATGAAGATTTTCAGCTCTTCTGCTCCAGATTTCACACAACTTTCCAGAAGAGTTCAACTGCTTCAAAATCAGACTCTTATTCTTCAGGGTGAGAATGGACCAAGAAGATAAAATCAAAATGTCTGTCAGCCATCACATAAATCATGCAGGTAGACTGACTTAGGGTAATCTTCTTTATGGCAAGCTCCTCCTCCCCCCCACAAAAGCACTCACACCCGTGCCACATGCAGAGTAGGTGGCAGCTATGAGGAGCAAGGGGGGAAATAAGGGAGCCAGAACATACAAGAATGAGGCAGGAGGATGAACTTCGAATTCCTTCCCTTCACTCCCAGAAGCAGATAAAAATGGTCTAGATGAGCTGAAGAAATTTGGTGAGGAGTCCCCTCAGTCCCCCAGGAAGGTACAGTGCCCATCTGTCACCCTGCATCCACTGCCTCACGTCACACCTCAGCCTTCCTTCTCTTCCTGCCACCCCTAAACTCTGACTTTTCACACCTGCTTCCAGGTTGAACTGCAGAAGGGACACGGTGGCAGCAGCAGTTGAGGCTGCTGAGGGAGAGAGATCAAGAGCCAGAGAAACAAACAAAAAGAAGGAAAGTATCTCCAGAGCCAGCGGCAGCTTGCCGTGGTCTCCCATCTCAGGTGCTTGATACGATGTGTGCTTGCCGCCAGGTGAGAGACAAGGGTGCCAGGTATGGGGGCTGTGCATCAGAAGAGGAGGAGGTTTTCCTTACACGCCAAAAATGCCTCCCCAACTGCTCAGTTAAGCAACCCACATCAGCATTTCCTGATGATCATCCTACCAGATTGCACAGCTAAAAAATACTTGGCTCTAGTTACACCAGCACATTAAGGAAAAGGTAATAATGACTGTAATGCAAACTGAATTCAAAGAAGTTCCAAGTTATTATTTGTATTGTTATGCCTAGAGTTGATACAAACAAACATTTACCTTATTGTAATATATATTGCAGCACACATTAATCAAGATCAATTAAATGGATAGTGCAAGTTGAGAACGCACATGTGAGATGCCAAAATAGGGAGGATGAGTAAGATGGTATTAAATTTCCACACCTATGAATAATCACAGTTAATCTATCAGAGCTCAGCCAAAAATAAACTAGGAGTAAAAAAAGGAAAAAAGAGAACCTCTGGGAAGGGAATGCACTTCTCTAAAGGTTTTAGAAATACACTGTCAGCTGAGCTGTAAAGCTACCCCAGTGGCACCACTTCTCCCCCAAGAAGCTGTTAGAAAAATGAGTCACGCCCAGATGACATACAAAATCCTTAATGCATCTGTTTGAGGGACTTGCTGTGTTATTGTCCTCTTTGGACTTTGAGTTCTCCCTCAAGCCATAGTTTGTTGGAACTATATATTCAGCTCAGACTAATTGATGCAGTACGTTTGCAGTATTGTTTCCAAAATATTTCCACCAGCATTTCAAATGTTTCAAAAATTAACAGTGGGGGTACTTAGCTATTGGAACAATTTAACAAGAGTTGTCATTGAATTTTTTTGCTATTGAGGTTGGATGTTTTTCTAGAAGTACACTCTAGTTCAAACAGGAATGAATTCAGGAAAGTTCTGCTGGTCTGTGTTATACAAGACAGAATAATGAATGAGTCCATCCTGTAGATTTAAACGTCTCCAAATCTGTTTTGCAATTTCTATGGTATTTAGGACAGCTTACCTTTTGCCCCTGCCTCTGCTTTACCCCTAACTTACCACACCAACATATGAGCCATCTGAAAGGACAGCATCTCATAACCAGAAGTATCTAGTTCTGCTTACAGTCATTTTCCAGCTTTCTAGTTTTAGGGTGTTTGGGGAGCAAGATGAATTAAATCTTCTGTATTTATTTATTTCCAACAAACATTTCTTCCAGAAGTGAACAGAACTCAACTTGTTTCATGGCTATTCTGATGTTACAGAGATGCAATTTCAAGAACATTCTTGTCTTCTAATCTATGGCTGCAGGACAAATAAACTTTGAATATTAATTTCTATACTCTGTGGAATGCACTGAAATTAGGGATATTTTGAGCGCTTAGTTTGTATCATCTGCTCCATAGCCAAAGCTCAATCATCCCATTTTGAATAGACAAATATGATGGTACAATCAAAAACATAAAATAGCAATACAAACTACATGAAATATAAAGCATTTAAGTTCATCTCTACAGCAGAGATGAACATATTAGAAGAGAAACCAGCTCATTTTAATATGACAGACTTTGTTTTTACCTTGGGTCCACATTTGCTGTTGCTTCATCAATGATAAGAATACGATTTTTTTTTAGAACTGCTCTGGCAAGACACACCAGCTGTCTCTGACCAACACTAAAATTAGACCCAGATTCTGCCAGCTGTGTCTCCATTTTGTTGGGTAGATCTTCCACAACCTCCTTCAGTTGCACCTGTTGACATGTCAACATATTGTAGGATGAGTAACTCTCTTTTAAATCAGCTATTGTGTGTCTGATGACACAACAATAAGTATGCAAGGTTTGCCTTTTATATTCTGACATAAAATGAACAAGTGCCAAGTTGGATTACAGAGTGTGTCAGTTATTAGAATTCTAAAAACATTAAAGCACGTTGTTAAGAATCTATTAATGTTCATTAAAACCCAGATATGAATCAAAATATAACCAAGGCATCATCCCAAAGGATAATTTTTTCATAGAAGACTTATATAACAATATACATGTCTGCACACACATGCACACGCACATGCACAAATGCACATATGATAGTCTACCTTTTCCCATCAACAGCTGTACCTTTATCAAACCTGATGAAAACATCTAAAACCTAACACACACAAGCACTGTAACTTTACTGTTACATGGATTTTAAATACCAGATGTACATTACTAGATTGAGTAAGTCACCTCTTCCAAGGCATTCCACAGCTCTTCATCAGTGTATTCATTGAAAGGATCTAAGTTTTTCCTCATAGTTCCAGTGAATAAAACAGGCTCCTGAAACCCAGTAAAATCAGCATTCCAGTATAAATACAGGTTTTATAATGCAATAGGTAATTTACTGATAATCACAGCTAACCTATATCAACAACAGCACAGAAATATCCAACAACAGCTATCATTTTTGAAATACAAAGGTGTATATTACAACTGCATGCTTAAGAGGGATGTGGGGGGGAGGCAAGTGTTCAACTATTCTGTATGAAGATAATTTACCAAACAGGACAGGTCTGTTTGCAAATAGCTGTACACAGTTATGTTGGTACCTGAACGGGCATTTACATGCCACTGTTCTGATGCCACAAGCTATATATATACTTACATGAAATCACTGCTATCCTCATGGTATTGTTAATGAAAACCAACAACTAGCACTGTCAATGAGCTCACACTCCTAAATTACTTTTGGGCAGTTTTGAAAACCTGTTTTTGAAGCACATAAACCAGAGAGGAATCAAAGAGCTCACAATGCCTTTCTGGTTTTCCTTCTGAGTGTGGCTGTGGGTTTGTTTTTTTTTTCATGTCATATCATAAAAGTTCTTCCATTTTACCATCAGGAACAGCTTTTACCATTTAAAACCTAAACACATCGAAGTTCAACTATACTGCCACAGCACTAAAGCAAACTTACTTAGAACTGGAGCACTGCTGGGCAAAGCTCTCGCTCAAAATACACCAGGGAGTTAAATCAGTACCTTCTCCCATTCAGGTACCAATGTGGGTTTACCTGTGGTCGAAGCAAGTTTTGTTCTACTTCAGTTCCCAGTTAAGAGCAATAACAGATAATTAATGAAACTGGCACAAATCAAATCACACTAAATCACACTGAAAAATATAGTATTTAAGAAGTGGGAAGAGGATTTTTGGTTCAGAACTCCTTAAGCAACAGATCAGTACTCAGTAATGTGAGTTGTCAGACCTGAGAGTCATGCACTGACACGACTTTAGGGCTAAACTCATCTTAATATCACACATAAAGACAAAAACAAGTCAAAAGCTGTAACAGTGCTAATCATAAATGGAGACCATTCATCATGTTGTCAGTCTTCTTTAAACTGGGGACATTTTAGGCAAAATGCATTCTTTTTTTTTCTTTCTCCCCTAGGAAATAAAATCTAACTTACACTGGGTAATTTCAGCTTCCTCTGAGTATAACCTGCCACGACTTACTCCCTTATCTAACCCTAGTGATGCCCAGCTCCAAAGGGCTGCAGCAAACCAGAACAGAATTCAGACCTTAACCCTTTTATTGTTTTTTTTTTCTAAACCATGTGAGTGCTACAAAAGAATTTAAAAAGACAGAATATGCCATAAGCAATATAAAAGAAGATACACAGTTCTTGATATAACATGCCAATTACTTGAAAGGATCAGGATTATTTGAAGGATTGCAGCAATGTCATTAAAAACCCGTTCAATGAGCAAAAGGGTTTAACACAAAATATTTCCAGGTTAAAAAACAGTTTTCTTCAAAAACACCTAGAAACTAATTTGTTTAATAACATACATTTTAATACACCATTTGGTGTATTTTGAAGGTATTGTTACATTTATTTTCCTTTTCAATCAATTCTTATAGGTTGGCAAAAGAAGAGGCTGAACCTATAAAGTGTTCATAACTATTATAAAAGTCCTAACAACAGACACGCACTGCAACAGAAGATAAGGATATTTTTTAATTACCATTTCTGACACAGATTATTATTTAAAACAGTCTGGTTTATGAGAGGAAAGTAATAAGACTAACCTGTAAATAATTGTTGTAAAAATGCTTGCAGTCTGAGAGGCAGACAACATTTGCATAGAAAAGATTTACAAACACAACCTTTACACAGCTCCATCCAAGCAAGCAATTAGAAGCCTAAGCACATTTTTATTTCTCCAGGTAGGTATTTAAACTTATACACAAGAAAACTTCAGTGTTGCCTCATCACTCTCTAGGAATGGTTCTGTTTAGCATGCTTTATGTTGCAATTCTAATAAGCATCTCTCTCTCTGGTTTTTCAGCTGCCCACATAATTATGAAGATATTTGCTGCAAAATAACTACGTGATGTTACACTGCCACTCCTGTTACTGACGCTAGTATTAGCACAGTACAAGACAATGTCTACTATACAATTTATCATAGCAGAAACCTCATTTCAAACCCTCCTTCCTCCTCTTCTTTGTACCACCACTTTAGTAGAAACAGTCTTCCCATACATAAAAAAAAATGCTACCTGCTAGCCCTTTGGACACTCAAAACTTCTGGCACTATGATGAAAACCTGATACAAACTTGACAAAATCACAGATTTCCACTGGATGAAAACAGTTTTAAAACTATGTCAATAGACCCATGTATGAAAAAACCTCACATGTATAATTTAATGCAGTGAACTTGGAGCATCTGTATCATTCAACCTGTAGAAACTGTATTTGACCCGCTGTTTTCCTAAGTATGCTATTTTGTTCAACTAGGTTGAATTCTTCAAAATGTAAAAATCCCCCACAATAGCTAAGGGCAAGGCTTTCAAAAAGCTGTAGACCTTGAATGAACTGATGATCATCTGCTTTCACAAGAAAGGAACGCTGCACACAAACAAAAAAAGTTGAATTTAAATCCATATAAAGTCCTCTTTACATACAAAAGATGACTAGTTCCAGTGAGTACTGCCATAACAAAGCCTGCAGCATGCAGAAACAAAAGGCATCCTGCATTAGGCAACAATCCAATTGCTGGGGAAGTACCTATTTTTTAATTTTATTTTTCAATAGCATACCTGGTTCTTCTCTTTGACTCCTATTCTTCAGGAAAAAAAAGCCTCATTACCATTTGTATCAGATTCTCAATGTAAAGAAAGTAATACACTCTGACTGCCACCTTGCCAACAGACTAACACACATTCAGACCTAACTCTAAATACAGATTCTGTAATAAAATACAGAGATCTGAGAAATAATGCTAAACATGGCAAAAAAAAATCCTCTGGTTTACAGTCTACTCTTCACTCTAGCTGCTAAAACAGCGCAGATGAACTACTACCCAAAATATGACCTCACATTTGCAGCATATGAGCTCTTCACTCTTCCTGCCTCCTCAGTGGAGAGCAGATGCCCACAGAAGAGACCAGAGCTCTCATGAAAGTATAACATGCACAGACTTTGCCTTCTAAGTTTTAAGGTTACACATAATCCTTCCCTGATACAGTGTCTCATGAAAGTAAGACTCTAAGAGAGAAGACCTGTGACCTACTGGACTTCTTTGAACAGCCTTCCTTCTGCTCCAGCATGAGAGATGAGGCCATTTCCAACACTGCTTTAGTTGGGTTTTTTTCCTGTACTGCAGTCTCTCTTGCATTCAGCTTCTAAAATTCACCAAATTTTACTTATTATGGGTCATCATGACCTACTCTTCTGTCTGTTCCCCTGGTGTTCTCCTGTCCAACCTCCTCCAAATGTTGCAAAAGCTGACAGCTCATTTCTAGGTGGCACATTTGCTCTTTCTAAATCTAGCACCAGTTAGTTTGAACAGAGGTGATCAGAGGTGAAAGTGGTCCTTCAAAGTCCCTCACTAAGGAGGCTTCAGGCAATGCATCAGGCAGGAATTGCTGCCAAAGGAACAAGTGACTTCAGAGGGCTGCTGAAGATTGGTATATACTTATCAGATTTTCTCTGCTCTTCCCTACACTATGGGAGGACAGCATACAGCTAACATAGAGATATTCCAGAGGAACAGACAGGGCACAAAACTAGGAAAAAAATGCTCCAGTCTTCAAAACTGATTCTGTTTACCTTAAAATAATCAAGACCTTACTCAAGTAAGAATAATGCCTTGCTACAGTTACTGTGTCTACTGCATACAGGGGTGCAGGGGGAACATATACCAGCAAAGCACTTTAAACACTACGGTATTATATTCAAAATACCCATGGCAAACCAAGACATTCTCTTACCTGAGGTATAATCGAAATTTTCTTCCGCAAGTCATGGAGTCCCAGCTCTGATGTCAAGTACTTATCAA
The DNA here is from genome assembly GCA_013400955.1 of Drymodes brunneopygia. NCBI lineage: Eukaryota > Metazoa > Chordata > Aves > Passeriformes > Petroicidae > Drymodes > Drymodes brunneopygia. The sequence goes on from VZTZ01043734.1 coordinate 384,350, forward strand.
TCCAAATCCTTCCTTCAGGTTCCGCCAAGCGGAAGAGGGCTGCTATCAGAGAGCTTTTCCCAGCTCCAGTTCTTCCCACTATTCCAACCTATGGAGCAAGCCAAGACTGTACAATTAAACTGTGAGCTTTTCAGGAGAAATTAATATGTCGAGCAACGTTTTTACAGCATCACAGGATTTACAGTAGAACATGCACTAAATAGAACTTCTTTGTAATTAACATTCTTCATGAGGAAAAATCCTCTCCCCTTAAATCAGTCTGGATTCAGGTGGCATCTGTATACATGAAAATTTCTTGGATCATATTCAAAGGTGAATGATTTCCCCTTAATGTGTGGTGTCTTATTGTGAACAAGATGAAGTGGCTCAATGCATACAGTAATGTGATTCAAGGCTGCTAATTTTTATACTAAACCTGGTTTGCTGGGTGATGTTAGGCAAATCATTTCAGGCATGCATCTACTACTCAACTCAAAAAAGGACTCCCATAAAGCACTCTGGGAACAATGTATTCCCAATTTAAATAATTGAGACTGATTTTGGTTAGTATGGTTAAGGTGAAGTGCTTTAAAGTAGCACGATTATAAACTGTATCCATACTTCAGACATTTCAATAAGTATTGAAACTACAAGGCCAGGACAGCAAGCTGAAATTCCTTTTCAAACAGAAGAAACAGTGAATAATAAAATCACAGAGATTCAGGGTTCTCTTTGTTACCAAAGAAAAACTGGAAGATATATGCAGTGGGAAAAGAAAATAAAGCTTACAGAAAAAAGAGAAAATGAAAAATATGGAATTGATAACTTTAATGACAAGGGGCTAAGACCTACAAATATTTCTTTGTTTCAAAAATTTTTTTAACATTGTATTTGGTTAAAGGATTCTTAGAGAAAAACAATGTTCAGTAAACAACTGTATCAGAGAAGATAATGGGTGTAACCCTCTACACAGACCCGATCTGGCAGAATTTGTTACTTTCTGCATTCTGTTCTAATCCCTACATTTCCCAAAAAACAAAAACCGGCACACTGGAAAAAGTTCTGAGCAGTGCAACACGAAATTAATATGGGTTGGAGATACTGATTTGATGGGGAAGGATTTATGACAATTAAACATGTATAATATAGCTTGGCAAAGTGACTGGGATGCAGAAAGGAGGAACAAAGATGAAAACCTTCATAAGTATACGTACAGACACCAGAGGGCAATTACCCACTGCCTGAGACTCACATGCATGCAGCAATGACTGCTGAAATGAAATTAAGCACAAGAAACTGCATCAAAGTGCAAAGAGAAACTTTCAGTCAGAGACACTAAGTTCAGACAAAACAGCAGTGCCCACATTCGATAAAAAACACACAACATACTAAAAAAGTACACTTCAAGAGCAATTTATGCTGCATAATCTAAAAGGTATTTTCTACTTCTACATTCTGAGTCAACAATTTCATCCAACCATTCATTATTGTACTATTGTATATAAACTAATTAACATTTCTACAGTGCTTATTATTAAACAGACTAATTTAAGCAAATCTGTTACAATAAATGATAAAATGTCTAGTACTCTAAATTATATCAGTGAAACAATGGAAAAATAGTTCTGAACAAATAAACTACAGCTCAGAAAGAAAATGCTGAACAGAGAACACAGACAACCAGAGTTGTGAAAACAAAAGTTCAATTGTTCCTCTGCAAATGTCAATATAAAGTATTGTATCAAGGATATAAAGAAAAAAACCATAAAAAATACATTGATACTTAAAATAAAAATGCAGCTGCTCTGCATATTGTCAAAATCCCACTTTCATGCTGGCATCAAATGAAAGGACTATGCTCTTCAACATTTAGAAGAATCTATTTGTATCTTTGGTCCAATTGACTACAGGCTGCTGAAAATTGACAGGAATTTGAAACAGCTCTCAGTATACACATTATCTATTTTTTAATACATTTTATTCTTCAGAGGCCAACACTCACAGCCCATGCAAACACAGCACCAGTCTGCAAATGGAAGTGCCAGCCACCTATCAGGAATCACATGGCCAGGATTGTGCTGCCTGATACCAGCCATGTGCACACACAGGGGTACACCTGCTATGCTGGGCTCATCATTACTCAAGTGTCACTTGCACTTCTCAGCAGAGCTGCACAAAAAATGTGAGATTTACAGCATGTCAGCTATTCCACTGAAACTGCCCATGTCTTTGTTATCCCTCAGGCACCCCCCCCCTTTCATGGTATGCTCTGAGAGCACAGCTGCTGGGCCGTAAATCTACATCCGCACCTTCCTAACTTTTTCATGTAGCCTGCAGATCCAGGAGCTGCCAGGAAAAGGTGCATTTAACAATATGTTAGCCAAAAGCATTCATGAGCTCTCTGAAACAAAGATCCTGGTGTGTAAAACCCAATGATACACATGCTCACCTTCCCCTGCTGCAGCTACAGTAGCACAGGAGGTTAATCACTGCCAGCTGCTGGCACAGCAATTTGAGTCTCCCTGGTCTGTCTCTGTCAGACCACACTACATTAGCAAAGATGTTTAAAACACAGGGTCCTTCCTAGCCAGCTTTGACGGCAGGGAAATATTGAAGGCTGAGATAAACAGATCAAGAAAAGATCTTAACCTATGAGTGATTTGCTAGCAATCACCTCCTTCGTTCTTTCTGTACCCACAGCTTCCCAAACTGGGCCCTGGGGTGGCTACAAGAAAAACTACAAGCACAGTAGAAACTTAAACTCATTTCTGCTGCCAGTGGCACTGCAGCCACCAGAAGTCCCTATAAACCAGAGGCCTGAACAGGCATAAGAGCTCTCACTGACAGCAGTAAGGACAGAATCCCCAGCAGATCTGGAAACCTGGTCCTGAAGAAGATGCTTCTCCATAATTAAAACCAACATAAGGAGGAGAGATGCTTGGGAGATTTATTTTACACAGTGGCAGCCTACTGCAGTATTGTGCAAAACATCATAGAAAGCAAACACAAAGTTCTTGGCAATAGTTTCAAGCTGGGCAAATTCAGGATGATGAAACCACAGCATAACTGCTCAGCAAAAATAAATACCCCCAGTCATCCCTCCCTCTCCTGCCTCCACCATGGACTGAGTCATGCATTGCTAGTATCTCTTACTTCCGTTTTTAATTTTATTCCTGTCTCTCACTGAGAAATGCATAATTTCTTGTCTATATTGGAATGATATATAACAGCTAAGGAGATGGCCCCACATGGCTCCTCTTCTCAAGAGAACATTTTTAACTCATTCACAGCCAATTCCAGGACATAACCCCAATGTAGCAAAGTCCAGCTGATTTTTGTAACACGAATGTTATTAACAGGGTCCACTTGAGGAAAGGAACAGGCTTGGAACTGCGTGGAAAAGCATGTTAAAAAGGAGGCAAGGGCAAGGATTGTAGAGTTGAACCAGCCTCCTAGGGAAGACCTAATCAAAAAAGTACACCTGCATTTGAAATATAGCAGAGCACAAATTAACACTTCAGGGCTGTAATTTAATTTTGTCTGTGGGGGAGACCTTCCCTGCAGCACTCTTTTAACAGGGATAGTGTCAAAACTGGGGATGAGGAGTCAAATTTGTAGAGGAGGAAGAGTTGTATTTCTATGTTTCTTTTGGCTACCAATCTAATTAATGACAAGAGTTAATTGGATTGGTAGCCAAAAGGAACTGAAATAAAATCCCAAATTCCAAAGTTATGATTTGTATTTCTTTCTTTTCTCTTTGATTTGGGGATCAGTGCAAGGGCATGTACATTCCTTATTGTCAATTGTTTTTGCTCACCTTGTCTGTTGACATACTTAATTCCAATTATGCTCCCTCTGTTGAATCCCCAATTTCCTAATGCAGCTCCATTTGCTTTGGATTTGAACAAACATTCTGGGCTTGGTTGGTATTTTCAAAGTCTGCCACTTTCTGAAGGATCTCAGATTTTTTAAAGAAAATTATTGGACACATTTAATCCTTTGTTTTGACAGACTGAAATACCATGTTCCCAGATGCATTTACAGGAAATAAATAGGCCATACTTTGTTATTAAATATAACTAAAGCTTATTTTTTAAAAGAACACTCACTATTTTCCTAACATCCGCGTATTTTAAAATGTATTTCTAGCATTCAGCTTCTTTTCAACTTATCATCTTTGCTTAATTTCTGTGAATATTCAAAGACAGCTGTATACATACCTTTTCTTTTGGTTTAATTAAAACAGACAAATGTTTCAAAACCAATGGTCCATCTAGACTGTAAGTGAAGTTAACATTCTCAAATGCTATCATTCCTTGGTTAGGCCATTCTGGTGGTGGATGTTTGTTGGTCTCCCAAGGAGCTTCTTTTTCAAGTTCTGTGTATTCCATTACTCTTTCTACTGATATCATCTAAGGGGAGGAAAGGAGACATACATATGTGAACTTCATCCTGCTGCATACACTGCAAATACTGCACGCATATAAATATGTCTGTGTATTTTTACTACGGAGATTCAATACAAATTACTCCATGGTTTTTCTTTTAAACACAGGTAAGAGTATTTGGTACCGTTCTAGGCTTTCTTTATACAATTAGAAAAGTGGAAAGAATGCATTTCATGGCCTACTACAGAACCGAATCTATCATGATACATAAAGCCATTCATAAGCATTTCTCATCAGTAGGATTAATTACAAATCCAAATACGTGCATAAGCATTAAGAAAATTAAGCTAAGAGAGTTGTCTGTCAGTCTTGACTAAGATGAAACCAATCCATTGTACGTTGGAAAGACAAAACTAGAAATGAAACTGCCAAATGAACTACAGGCAGACACATGAATGAGTTCAACTCCTCACCCTGCACAGGACGACCCTAAAAAAATCACACCCTATGCCTGACAGCATTGGTCCTAATGCTTCTTGAACTCTGGCAGTCCTGATGCTGTGACCACTTCCTGGGGAGCCTGTTCCAGTGCCCAACCACCCTCTGGGTGAAGAACCTTTTTCTCATACCCAACCTAAACCTCCCCTGACACAACTTCAGGCCATTCCTTTGGGTCCTGTCACTGGTCACCAAAGAGATCAGTGCCTGCCTCTCCCCTTCCCCTCATGAGGAAGGTGCAGACTGCAATGAGGTCTCCCCTCAGTCTCCTCCAGGCTGAACAGACCAAGTGACCTCAGCCACTCCTCATAAGGCTTCCCCTCCAGATCCTTCACCATCCTCATGGCCCTCCTTTGGATGCTCCCCAATACCTTCATTTTGTATTGTGCTGCCCAAAACTGCACACAGGACTCAAAACAAGGGTGCACCACCACTGAGTAGAGTGTGACAATCACTACTCTTGACCAGCTAGCAACAAAACAGAGACAAAATGTTCCTGCCTCACCCTTTAATAACAAGGGATTTTTGGTGGATGTCCACCTATCAAAGAAGTAGATGCTAATCATAGTTCCATAAAATGATCAGCATTTCACATCAAAAGCAGGTTGGTGAATGGCCTTTCTGTTCCAAGGTATTTCTGAGTCACAGCCTCCAAGAAAGCAACTGAGTACATGTGACACTCCCACAGACACTTCCAAACATCCCCAATCCTATGAAAAAACCTGAGAGCTTTCTTCCCATTTCTCACAAAATCTGTCACCACCAGTTCACTAGTGTGTGAGAAATGCACTGAAGAAGAACTGTGGTAACAAAAAAAAAATTCTAAAATATTGTTGTTGTTATTATTTTTATTATTATTAATTAAGCATGGCTTTGTAACTTCTACAAAAGGACTACATGTGTTTCCTAAACTATGTACAGCAAACTGTAATTACAAGTAACTTCAGTTGTCAAGACAACAAAAAAAATCCCAGGTTTATGTTCAGCATGTTTTTGTTACAATCTATTTTTCTTATGTATTATCTTAATAAAGTAAACTGGCAAATTAGAACATGCTAGTAAATATTGTGAACTGGTCAAAGGCATTTTATATTATATATTTTGGAAAACACACAACCTTCTCAGCTAAATATAAGCAAATACTTCCACATTTGTGTCAACTTAGAATGAATTAAAAAGTCATAAGCCTTTGCAACGGAATAACAAAACTCTAAAAATGCCATGAGAAATATAAATAAAATTCTAAAATGCAATAATAAATAACAATAAATTATAAATACTAAATATAAAAACATAATTTAGAATCTTCCTTATAGGAAGGGATTAATTTATTGCAACTTTAGCAAGTTGCAATACAATTGTCTCCACTGTGACTAGACAGTCTCCTTTCTGCTGTAAAGGGAGATTGTAAAACCTCCCTTACTATGAATGGAGGACAGTCCCTGGACACAATTCATCTCAACAAACGTTCAGAATCAGTTCAGACAAATTATAACCTAAAATAAGTTATTTTTCTCTATGACTGCAGAGTGGTGCTTCAATTGCTTGCTAAGGTATTAATATCCTAAGTTAATCATTAAGAATCTCATCCTTAAGGCTTCATGTCACAAGAATGAAAGGAACCAAAGAGGGGAAAAGGAAGAAATAAACATTACCAGGTTTTCAACTTCAGCACTTTGTCTAACACCCCACTGGAATGTTCCCATGAGGGTGATTGCATAGGAGAGTGCCAAACCAACTTGCCCCGCATCCCGAGCTGCAGAAGAAAGGAAAATGAGACTCGAATAGATACATTGTAATTACACAAAATCTCAGTTAAATTCACTTTCATGAGGCTCCTTACATGATGGAAGCATCACAGCCAGAATTTTATTTGGTTATGTGCTACTTGCTATCTGTGCAATGAGTAGCTCCAGGCAGAACAGCTACTTGCTGCATTTTTTGGAAACATTTTGAAAAGATAATCCAAATTCTCCTTTGCCTTGTGTTTATCTGAAAACTGAGGTTCAATATCAAGACCATACTTCTACAGATTGTTAAGGTAATCCCTATCTGGCTTAGCATTAGTTAACTTTTCACTTTTTTCCTAAGGAAATTAGATGAGGCCCTAAACCTAAGTAAAAAATTTGTGCAAAATTATCTCAAAATTAATTATGAACATTCACATCAACTTTATATTCTTATAAGGACTCAGATAAAGTAACAGGACAGAATATTTCTTCCCCTGTTTATAAAAGCATTTACTGTGTTTGGTGGGTCTACTCTCACAAAATAAATGTATTCTGTCTGCCCCAAAATTAAGCATGATGGTCCTCTGACTTATTTGAACTTTATCCTAACATAGTCCTATTGACTTCAAGAGAACTCTTTATCCAGAGGCAAGGAAAGATTCAGGACCATTGTTTTGACTTGTCTTTTTGCATTCTACTAACATCAAACCCAGCTCAAAATTTGCAGAGTCGTGCAGCACAGAGCGCTCAAATTTTAAAACACATGTGCACATACAAAACTTATCCAAAGAAAAAAGAAAAGCAACAAAACCAGCAAATTAGCACTAATTTTCATGTCCAAGATAACTACTTCTTCCTTCATGTTTTAGATGACTATCTCATTCTAGTACATCTAACCCAATTACATCCTGGATGATGCATGCACTAATGACAGTTCATGAGTGACAGTGAACATAAAATGTATTATTATGAGGCAATTTTCTTTCTGGAACTGGCCTATCCCACTGATCCAAGATACGAGAACAGTATCCCTAGGAACTTTAGCTTGCCTTTTGACCTACTGTGCCATGTGCAGAAAGGAAAAATGCTGTTAAGAAGCATCTCTGTGGGTGTTTCAGTATGAAAAGCAAAGCCCTGTAGGCCCAAAAGAGAAAGACAAATGTACGGAAAAATTTCTTGTTATTGCTCTGAAAGCCAGAATTTCAAAAGCGAGGAGTATAGAAGTGCACACTTGGGGATGATGACAGATGCATGCCTCAGCCCGGGAGATGTCTGAACTGCCTCCAGTATTTGGAGGAGAGCAGATATAGCCCCAGTGCCCCAGACTCAGGAAGAGATCATGATCTAGAAAGAAACGTTTAACTTAATTACAGCCTTTAAACAATTAGAAACAGCAATATATGAAAAAGAATTAGACATTACTATACATGGTAATTACTGGGTGAACTTTTTCTAACATCTGTACTTACTCTTGGCAAGAAGCAGGGAACCAAAAGCAACCACTATAACAAAAATGGCACAGATGGCATCCAGACGCACAGCAAACCACCTTGAGGTTGTCAAAAAGAGAAACCAGGCCTCTAAAGTGTATTTTACAAAGACATAAAAACAGTGGATTATTAGAAAACTAAGCTGTATAATTACTACTAAATTAATTCATGCTAATAATACAAGTTGTCAAAAAAAACCCAACATTGCCATCTTCAAGTGCATGACTTGCACAGATGATGATCAGGATATTGACCACTCTTCCTGAAATTCTCTAATTTAGTTTTCACACCAGTAGCAACCAGTGCTGGGAAAAATTCAGACTAAAAAAATTCTCCCTTTTATAAGACAGAGAGGAGGTAGGTCTGGTTTTAAGTCTGATCATCCTGGACAGCCAGATTATGGAGTGATCAAATAAATCAATTCAGCTAAAAGAAACCTCCATGTAACTTGTGGAAGGCAGCAGAGGGTAAGACTGACGATGACGAGAGGCATCCATGTAAGGTACAGAGCTGGTAACTTCTTAGTCCCTTTTACATCAACCCTAACTGCATATGGCTGAGCACAGATTCAGCATTAATGGTTGCATTAAACAAAACATTTTATATGGTCATACACCTGGACACACAGAATGACATACACAGAAGGGAGTGCTGCACTAACTCAGACCCCTAGTTCCAGACACAGAATTCATCATGATAATTTAATTACTTCTCTGAAATCCAGAAACCAAGTGGCCCTAGAAACAATCTATGGCAGCTTCCTGGTGACATTAAAGCTAATTTTTGGTGCAACAGTGTACTTGTAAGATCAGGAAGTGGAACATCCGTGTGTAGTAGATTTTCCATCTCCAAGCTTTTGCTCCATTGACCCTAATTGTCCAGGGAGGCACGTTAAAGTGGCAGCTTGAGATGGGTCATTTTGCAACCTCCCTATGTAACAGGGGACACTGTACATAAAGGAAGGAGTCTGACAGTCACAGGAACTAATAAAGACTCATCATGGTTTGATGACTCATAGACTTGCTTACAGAGATGGGCACTGGCAGGAAGGCATCTTGGATTTGGTGAAATCTCAGCATAACTTTTAGGTGGTTTTTATCTAAAATTTATTTAATGTTCTATTCATAGACATCCCTCAAACGGGTTCAAAGTAAGTGTCCTGAGTCCTAGGCTCAGGCCTAAATAGAGAGGAAGATACTACTTCAGCCAAAAGTGCTAAATGAAACCACTGCTGGTTGGGAGAGCCTTCTGCAATGGAGGAAAGAATTTAAAACTCTTCAGGAGACTTAAAAACCCAGGACCCCTACCTTCAGAGCTGGTATTAAAGGTATTCCCTTACATCAGCTACTGCTTGCTCACATTTACTATCAAAGAACTATCCAGGGTGAAAACAACTTGAGGTAATCTTTAGTTCAGCCTCCTGCTCAAGCACAGTCAGCTCGGAGGTCAGACCACATTCCTCCATGCTTTATGCAGTCTGAGTCTTGAAAATTGACCCAGATGAAGCCCACAGCTCCGGGCAGTCCTTTCCTCTGCTTCACTCTGCTCAGAGTGAAACAGTTTTTCCTTGAATTCATACAACTTATACCCATGTTGTTGCTTCTACCACTACGGACCATGGTGAAGAGCCTGTATTATGGCAACATCCTTGCAGGTACTGCTAAATCCTCTGTACACTGCCTCATCTGTGAGCTGAACAAGCCCAGTTACCTCCCCTCACAAAGAAACCTCTCCTGTTAATACCCTAACTATCTTAGTAGCCCCTCCAGGGAGCTCACTCCAGTTTGTTAAAATGTTTCCTGGATCTGGGAGTCCAGCACTGGATGCAGTACTCTCAGTGTGGGCTAACAAGTTTGGAGTGGGATAATCACTTCCCTCCTCCTGGCTATGTTCCTGTTAATACAGCCCAGATGGTGCTGGCCTCCTTTGCTCTCCAGCCACACATTCCCTGTGAGGACCAAAAACCAGACACACACTTTAATCCATCTGGTGTACCCCAAAGACTCTGGTAAGAAAGACTCCAAGATGAAGTGTGCAGGTATACAGAATGGTGTGACTATAAGCACTGAAGCTTGATCTCAAAAACAGGTTCCTGATCTGCCCAGGAGGGGTACTATTATTGAGAGTTTTGTTAGGGAGATGCACAAAACTGACTGAAAAATGAAAGTGTTTTTATGTTCTCTAGATCTGACCTTAAAATACAGAAAAATGTTTCTTTAAAATGTCATGGTTCTCTTTGTATAGTGAAAATTCTATATGTAGTTTATTGACCAAAGATGCCTTTTAATATAAAGCTAAAACACAACTTTGTCTTCCCTCGCTATCAACTATTGTAACATTGATTTGGTGAGATTACTAGCAACTCTGAAATGTTAAGAAATGGGAAATTCAAAGCTGGAGGTGCCTGCCTGGAAAACATACTATACCAGTCCCAAGTCACTGGGCTCAACAAGGTCAGTGTGCACATTGCTACAACCTGTGATACACGGTACTTCAGAAAGGATCAACAGGTCTGTCTGAAACCTTGTAAATCTACAAATTACAAAACAGCCATAGAATATACTTGTATGTCTTACAATAGAGGAAATTCACAATCTTACCTAACAAACACAGAATTGAAAAACATTGTAATAAAGAACATTTAAATAACAGAAGTCAAAGAACCACAGTGCAAAACTGAATTATGTTACCTATATTTGCAGAATACCAGTATTTTACACCTTCCAATTATGTTAATTCCATATATTAGATTTAAGCCCTGAAAGCTGCTCAAAGTTAGATTTATGAAACTTTTTCAAGATTATTTATACTAATAATATCTGCCCAATCCCAAGCACACTACTTAGTATCAAATGCTTCATAATATAGCTTGTTTCTTCCACATCTCTCTCTGTCCCCCGCCTTACTTTTCTTAAAGATGGAATCCAGGAAAATATTAAAAAATATTCTTTAAGTATTCTTATCAGGCATACTTTCAAATGTTTATCTTATACATTGTTAAAACATATGCATGCGTATTCTAAATTGTATTACAGCCCAAAGTAAACTCTCTAAATCTAGACAGATAATGTTTTTGTTCTAATACAGAAATTTTACCCTAAAGAGACAAATGCACGGCTCCTACTGATTTTAATGCACATTATATACATGTCGCTGAGGGCATAAGATATTTCTCTCCTACAGTGCAAAGTATTTGATTTTTCACATCAATTCATCACAAACCTGAGTGGAGGTCTTGGTGTGCATCAAATAATTTTTGAAATCTCTCCTCTGCTTTCAAAGCCCGAATAGTCCAAAGCCCCTGGAGGGATGATGACAAGTGGGAGAACACTGGACTTCGAGCTACAAAGGGAAATGAGAGTTAACTTAACAATAGCTGAAGGACAACATTTAATTCTTTTTGTATCACACTAATCTTTAATCCTACCACTTCATATTTAACCACACAAACTACTCTACTGCATCTTTTTAGAATAAATATGCAGTATCTTTACCTAATGTCCTCTTACTCAATTAGAGTCAGTCAGACAGCCAGGCAGATTAATTTATAAAAAAAAGTCTCACATTTTTAACAATAGCTGTCACTGAAGAAATTCTTCAACCTTTATTAATGACATTAGGCACCCATGTTTGTTATTCATAACGCTTAATATTCCATATCATAGTCAAGCTAAAGCCAGGCACAAGAGTCAGATAAGGTCAGAAATACCATTAGTATATGCATGCAATGGTCCCAAAGACCAGCAGCTTAGCATGTTCTTAACTAGCTTTATTTACAGATAGTTAAACTGACATACCCTAGGTTTATCATTATGCAAAAACAGGAGTTAAGCACGTAATTCACTAGTTGAGAACCAAGGCAATAAGGAAGTTATTTGCATAGCAAAAGAAAAAAAAAATCTTTGATGGACTGTCTATAAAATACTAGCATTTCACATAATAATAAGCAGGGTTCAAACTAACATTAAGTCCCGCCAAACTACATACTTGTGGATTCTAGGCGTTTAATATCTCTTGAAGTGTCTAAGAAATATCGTCGAAGAAAAATGAAAAGAATAAATAGTGGAATTAAGGGGATGAGTATCCAAGGAATCACTGCCACAGCCACAGCCACCACACCAAAAATCTGTAGGAGAGTCTGGAGCACAATAGAAACAAAATAAAAAACTCTTTGCCAGAAGAATTTAATTTAGAACAAGTATAAAACTATTTAGCACTATTGAAACACTTAAATATTTAAACATAACTACCACATTTAAGAGCGGATGCATTGTATAACATATGAGCAACATCTATTTTTAAGCAACTTGAAAAATTTACAGTAATATCCAAACTGACTATTTTTGCAGTTTATGGTTTCTTCCACATTATTTGCTCTTTAAGAAAAGTCTTTACAAAGCTGGTTGAATGAATATTAGTGTTTTTCTTTGTAGACTATTTTGTGACTGCTGTCACAAAATAACAGACGATCAGTGTAATAGACAACTAATCTTTAATGGATCCTAGTTATTTGGTGAATCAATGATATGTTTTTTCACTCTTGCTAAAAAGAAACTGGTGAAAAACTGGCTTTCAACTTGAGTTGAAAGACTTTGAAAGTTGGAAGAGAGACTTCCAACACAGGCTTGCAATGTTTTCCTAAACACAATATTGTCCCATTTATTCTGTTCTCGAAGAATTGTGTTGTGAAATGCTACAATAAGAAGAAAATGTTACACACTGCAAGAGTCATAAAAGGCTGGTTTTACCAGGTTTACCAGAGTTTGATGTAACAGCAGGGGTAAACCTGACTTTACTCTTAGAAAACCAGATACAATGAGGAAACTCTGCTACTTAGGACAGAGGATCCTAGCACAGCTTTCTGAATTAAATCCTCCATTTCCTTCAGACCCCTTCACATCTTTCATCAAACTTTCAGTTTGAATACAAAGCCAAAACCATCATCTGCACACAAACTTCTTTTAGAACCCAGTTGTGCACAACTGAATGTATGGTAGGAGTCCTGGTATACTCTAATTAGGGTGGGCCCATTTGTTCCTTAAAGTTGGGAAAAAAACCCAACCCACACAAAAATAAACCCATACTGTACCAAAAACAGACAACTGAAATACTAGTTCAATACTAAATTGCTGTATTATTCTCATTAACAAATTCCTTAGAGATGACAATATTTTCTAAAATTTTTTTCATTTTATGGACTGTAGAGCAACCACCTTCTTCATCATCACATACTAAACAGAAGTGGGTTCCAGCTAAATTTTGTGGCTGCCTGACTTTTAGATTCCAAAAATGTATTAGTGACCACTGGGTGTCAGAAATGCATGTCTTGCAGCAAAAATGCTTCCATCCCTTTAACTTTTCCAATTCAGAGCACACATAAGCAACACATCAGCTAAGGCAGGTACCAGAGAGCTACCTGGGTTTTCAAACACTTTCAGTGAAGTGCCTATGAAACGTTGCATTTCCTGTTGCACTTCTGCTAGTGCACTAAGGCCAAAACCAAGCACAACCTTTACCCCTAAATTTGCTTTTTTTTTTTTCTTCAGGCTCCTCTGACTTTACCCTAATTTGACCTGACCAAAGAGCAAATCCACACACCTCAGGCATTATGACTGCATGAGTCAGCTCTAGGCTTAGAGGTCTTAGCTCATGAAAGAAGGTTTATCAGTGTAATAGCCCCGCACCTCATAGATCCTGAAAGCACATTTTAGGGTCTCATAACTCTATTAGGGAAATTGCTAAAAGGTAGCTATGGGAAAGGAGTTCTGGAGGAAGCTGCATTCCCACTACGCTGCTCACTTGTGGGTTAAGGTGTTGACAGCATCATGTTGTTTGACCTTCTAGATACACACAGCAGATGGCAAACATTTTACCTAGATTTCATCAGGAGGAGCTAAGGTGGCAATGAGAGTGCACGGTGTTTCACCTGGATCAATTATGCACATGGCTATGTCAGCACAAAGCAAAACAAAACACCCTGGCTCCTCACCAGCACTGCCATCAGCCCTCCTCTATCTTCTACTTCTCTGGCATTCTTTAGAACCCTGTAAACATATTTCCTTTTTTATTGTGGGTGAGGAGAAAGGAAATAAAGAATCCTGATGTTCTACAAGTTTTCTCCTGTCTAGATCTCCACTTTCCTCAGTAATGCTCACTATTTCTGCCAAGCCTGCCAGCCATCCACATGCTGACTAGTTTCTAAAGGCTCCTTCACCTCCATCCTTATCAGCAGAGACTGAAGTCCATTCCTTCCTTCCTACTCCAAACTCACTCCTGAATCTGCTCCATACACCTGCTGCCTTCTCCCTCCATCACTTCCTAGACAGTCACAAAAAAGCTGTTTCTGAATTACACAGTCTCCTCACAACATCAGCTGCAAATCTGAAGTCAAATGTTGAGGAGAGCTGCTTCTAGGAAAAGAATTCTGAGGAAAACAAATACTTCTTAATAAAAAATAAAGAAGCCAAACTGAAGTTTTAGTGATGATAATCTACAATATGTTGCAAAGTGCCAGTGGGGGCGGGAGTGGGAGTAAAACTATTAAGATCCAGCTCATGTAAACAAAGCCTTGCTACGGCAGACACACAAGGAAGGAAAAGATGGTTAGGATGACTAAAGTAAAAATCTGACACCGCCTTTGGAAGGAATTTTAGATGAGCCTGCACCACCTTATCATTATAAAAATTTATGATAGGGTGGATCAGTCATGTGTGTTGTTTTTTTTGAAAACCAAACTTGCATATAAATTAACTCTTAATGAAGTAGTCTGAAAGCCAGACACAGCCATTTGCAGACTGTAATCATGTAGTCACTGCGTGAGGTAAGGCAAAGGTTCTAGCTCCTGGATTTCACAAGAGACAAGCAACCTTTGCAGCTGGAGACTGCCCCAACTTCTACCAGATTCACTGCATGCAAGATCCAGGACCCAAGATAATCAGCAGGCTGACAATAATGATAACACAAGCAGTCTGGTGTCTCTCCTCTCTGGACACAAACAGCAAGAAAAGCTCAGGACTCAGTATCCAGACTTCCCATGGCAGAATCAGATTCCAATGGAAAGTTTCATCAAAAGTCTAAGGTTATCCTACATAAAAGAAATATGGCCTACAAACCCAACACCTTTTAGTGTATTTCTTAATTTTAGCATTCAAAAGCTAATGACTGTGTAGAAAATAACAGTCAAACTGAAAAAAAAAGAAGAAAAGCAACCAAAACAAAACCACAGGAGCTGATGAATTACATTTTACCGCTGTCTGCACAGTATTTGAAACAAGGCCACCTTGCACAAAAGACAACAGGTGCACTGGCTGCCAAGACCAAAAAGACTTGGATAATTTCAGGAATTTCACTGCTTCCAAATGGAGACACAATGTCCGATATCCACCTTCAAACTTGCTTCTGTTTCCCTGGAGAAAGATGAATCTCCCACACACAGCCTGCACACAGTCTATCCCTAGAGTATAGAAAAGCACATGTTGGGAGTTAGCCTCTTGTTTACAGGAGTCCTGAGAGATTTCCCTCATGATTTGGTCAGTCACTCCATTTACTGTGGATTTTTTTTTTCCTTAAAAATCTCCTCTTTTACTGCAGCAGGCATACCCAACTATAACCCTCTAGGGAAACGAATGCTCCGATCAGCACGTTCACTTGTGAAACGTGCTTTCCCTTCATCATCTGATGACCTATATCTCCATTATTCTTGCAGGTACTGAGAGTGATATTCTGGAGTTTCTATCTCAAACAGGTCTTGATCTAGGAGTAACAGGTATTTTCTGTACCACAACCACAGAACAGAAAAACATGGCATAGGACCTACTACCACAGGAACCACACTATTCTGGACTTGCAGTTGCTGACCTGGTAGGATCTCTTATCAATGAGAGGAGCCCAGGGAATGGGATTTGAGATTTGGAAACCCAATTGTGGGAGTCCAGATGTGGCCTACATAGTGAAAACTCCTGTCCTAGTTTAGAAGTTTAAAAAGTGATGAATAGAATAGTAAAATTGCTTAGATTAGAAAAGACCTCTAAGATCATAGAATCCAATCCTTAATGCAGCACTGCCAAGTCCACCACTAGAACATGTCCTCAAGCACCACATCTATGCATCTTTTAAACATGTCCAAGGATGGCAACTTCATCTAACCTTTATTTGTATACCTAATGACCCAATGGTTGAATATTTCTCTACAATCAACTAACTGTATTTACTTGATGCCCTCTGACTACAGCAAAGCGAGCATCTAAAGCCCATCAAGCCAAAATTTTGATGACCAAATCTACAGTCAAATCCCAGGCAAGAACTGGACCGTTCCAGGACTGGTTTTACCAATACTTAAGCAGAAGCCAAATAGATCTACTCAGTCTCAATTCCTAAATACTACTCCCCTGGACCCCAATATACACTCCCAAGGATTATATTAGCTTGTGAAACTGCCACAAACCCATACCAATTTAATAAGAGCAAAGGCACATGTCCTCGATTTCAGTTTGAACCTTCACTGCATTAACTTAGGGCACCCTCAGTCAGGCTGTGCTGTCTGAATTAAAGCCAGGTCAAGAAACTACAAAACCCCACTCTGTTCATACTTGCTTGGCATCAACCTTCCTCCTTCTTCTCCCCTACCCCCAACTGAAATTATTTCCTTGTTGACTCTGCCAAATAACTGCACGCACAATCAATCCCTAATCCAGCTCTGACATTTTCTTTACCCTTGAATGTTGGTTTTTTTTTTTTTCCAAATAGACTTTTTCAAACCTGACTGGACTGACTGACCCAGAGCTCTGTTAAAGAACAACTGCACAGGTGGCTGGCTGCACTGGGACACCAGAAGACAAGTTTCCCTGGGAAGATGACATTGAAATGAGAAGATCAGAGTAATAAACACTTTACTCAGGGCAGTTCCACCCAGACCCACAGTGCAGATTTTCTGCATTTTTTTCCCCTTTATTACAAAAAGCCAGTTTTTGTAATGGAAACATCCAGAGAAACTAGCACCTAAACAATCCTACTTCATTTTGCTCACTTTAAGCAGCTGAGTTGAGGTGAGTAGTCTTGTCTTCAGACTACTTTTAAAATAAAATTTATGGGCTTTCTTTTGGAACAGGTTAAAAATAAGTATATATGGTTGTTTATACTACTTGCATCAAACTGTCAGGAACACATTTGTCTTCAGCAAAAATGTAATGAAGATTTATGAGTACAGGAGAACACATGGGACATAAAATATTTAAGAGGCACCTCAGACAATGTCCTTTTCTGAAGCAACATGGGATGGCAATCTTTTACCGGAATGACAGCTTTCAATCAGTGTTAATTCAGCTTTAGGAAAATGTGCATCTGTAAGAAAATTTGGAATTTAAAGACCAAGACAACCAATGCACTGAAAGGGGAAAAAAAGGCACAGCTGGAGAAAAAAAGGAAGTTTTAATTTCAGATAAATTGAATTGAGGAAGTAAGAACTAAATACTGCCCACTCTAAAAGCTTCAAAAAGAGCAAGTTCATCTTATCTTCTGAGAGATGCTCCCTTCTCCTCTGAATCCCACTATTTGCAATCAGTCAACAAGGGGTTACCTAACTAAATCAATATGCCAACCAATATGCAAATAGGCTAAATACATCTGCCAGATTCACCACAGAAAAGTATTCAAAATTTCCAATCACATCTTTAATGCCACCACCTCCTATTTGTTCTGGCCTCTACAAGGCAGTCCTTCTGGGTTACTGTTTTTCAAGTGCACAAGCATATACAGAGCTCCTCAGGGCAAATGTTTTCTGTGCCACCAACATGCTCATTCATTTGACTTGGCATGCATTTTGTCATTAAATGAGAAGCCTTAATATTTGTTTGAGATCACGGCAAACTGTGAGCAATTGTTCTTCCACAAGTGACCTTAAAATAAAAAGGGTGTTTTCTTCATTACATTGGCACTGCCACTACTCTCATATTCAAACAGCATCCTATCATCAGTAATCTCTTACCCTACAAGAAGGGATAGAAATAGGCTCTCTGGGCACCCTGGGCCAGGAGGCTTAACTGTATCATGCAGAACCTGATCGTAACAGCAGTTTTCAAAAATCACAGTCTGTATGTTGTCTGAGACTTCCAGATATGATGCAACAGAAACAGACTCATAACCAGGCCCTGGACTTGGTGATTCTGACAGACACTTAAAATACTCATCCCTTAAAACTCTGTACTACATTCCTACAACATACAGAGGTTATCTTCCTTCTAATAATAAACTATCTTCACTCATGTAAGAAGTTTGCTCCCAGGGCTCTTCGGCCACAGTAGTAAGGTACTTCCAGCTAAGACAGGTTTTCCACAGAAAAACAAGCTTTCATCAGAGCCAAAGCTATGGCCTCTACTTAGGCATGCAGCTCCTGCTCATACCCACTGCACATGGAAACCAATACTGTCGTGCACAAAATGACAGTGCCAATAGCCATTCTTGTAAGTGGTTGTGGACAATATATTTTTGTATTTATAAGCAGTAAAATCTTGAGCAGGATCTTCAATTCTCTGAAGTGCTCCTTGTTTATTGCACTTTATGCCCCCCAAGCACATCTGCGCAGAAGTGTTCTCAGTGATTTGAGCAGCAAATAGATCTATAGAAAAGTGAGGTCTTCTTCCTGAAGTTACAGGAGTTAGTTATGACTTGACTTTGATCTCCCTGAATGAATAATATAAAGACTTAATATGTTTTGCTGTTCAACAGTGCTGTTTGTCACTTCTCCTGTGAATAGTTCTTGGCCATATTCTTATACTGTTCTTTTCCCAAGGAAAAAGAAGTGCACACACAAGAACTATTCACATAAGCTATAGTGGTCTTTGTACCATGAAAAATATGTTTTATCTTCCTGTGGAACACCTCAGATGCCAAGCACAACTTTGCATGGTAGCTTGAGGAAACAGCATTAATCAGCAAGTGCAGAACACGCACACACACATGCTTTGCTTTCTTGACAGCTCTTGCCAGAACCTGCCTGAAACACTACAGAAAAATGTGTGGCATCACCCAACACTCTCTGAGTTACTCCTCAGGCAGCAGAAAACATCCCTTTCCCATCATATTAATTTAGATGTTGTTAGAGGTTGTACCTCCAATATTCACCACCAGTGCCAAGTGTGGCCACTTTGTTGGATGTTCCATTTGCTGCAAGATTCCCAGAACAATCAATTTCTGTATCTCCTCTATCAGTCCTTGCTGTCAAATAACTGATATTTTTAACGGAAAATAAAGAATGGCAACAATTTCTGTTCCCCTCCTACCTCTCAGAAGTCATTTCCATAATGTTTCCCCAGCTATATAATCCCAAGA
Source organism: Drymodes brunneopygia (assembly GCA_013400955.1). Lineage (NCBI taxonomy): Eukaryota > Metazoa > Chordata > Aves > Passeriformes > Petroicidae > Drymodes > Drymodes brunneopygia. The sequence continues at coordinate 403,760 of VZTZ01043734.1, forward strand.
CAGCCCTAGTGAGCACAGTGCCTTATGAAATCAAAACATTTGATTCTACAATGGGTATTCTTCTCCTTAATACTGCTACAAGTGATTTATTTCCCACTTTGTTCTTTATTCATACATTTAGCACTTTACCAGCAGAGGCTGATTCACTGATATTTGTCTTGGTTTTATCCCACTTAAAATCCTTTTGAAAACAGATTTTATTTCAGTGATAATTATGGAGAACATATACATAGAATGAGAACAAAAAAAATCAACAAATATCTCACTGTTTTCAGGCCATTAGGATGCAGGAGGCAGATCTTAGAGGCCAATACAAAATGATGCAAAAAATGGACAGTAGAAGGACTGGAAAAGTTAGGCTGGGAAAAGTTAGGCCTTTTGACACCCCCAATACAAAACTGTGAGTGCTGGGGTACTAAACAGGGAAAGGATCAGAGCAAGTAGCTCATGCCCTCCACAAATAGCATCTCCTATTGTCACTACTGGAGAAAAACCACTGACTTAGACAGACCACTGCTGGCATTAGTTCAAGTTCTTATGGTCTAGTCCATTAATTTACTTGCTGAAATACTGTCCACTCTTTCTGTGAGGAATTCCTCTGAGCTAATGGTGATGTTACCACCTTTTCACCCATGCTGTGCACATTTTTCTTCTGCAGTTCTTTAAAATATTAACCAAAATTGTGCTTACCACAGACACTGCCGCCCCACATGTCACAGTTTTGCAAACTGTCTTTGAGCCCTGTACTTTCCTGCCTCAGGTCTCTTGTCCCCCATGGCCATAATGCCAGAGCAGTGGTGGACCCTCCTCAAGAATACCTCATTTTCAACTGCATGACCTTTTCTGCTCAGCCAAGTCTAACTTCCACCAGAAGTCAATTCTGGGTCTTTCAACAACTTCAAAAGCTTTGTATTACATTCAAACTGTGGGCTCTCCTGTTAAAGAGAGTATCAATTCCTCAGTAACAGAGTTCTTCAGCCTTACAGCAACTACAAGCTTTTAAGCATTCTATTGTTGTCCTACAAGCTTTTAAGTATATTATTGTTTCCAAAAGTGTATTTGGAAATACACTTTTTATGTATTTATTTTTAGGCAGAATGAAGAACTACTCAGATTTCTGTGAACACCACAACAGCCTCTCTGCCCCAGTTAGATGAAAACCATGAAAAATATTAAGGACTACAGCATCAGCTATCCTAAGAAATAAAACTACCTTCTGTTTCCTTCTGGTCACACCCTTTCACAGCAGATATGCAAAAAATGCTTTCTAACCTGCCATTGATGTTTTTTCCCATAACTTCCCCAGAGCTTTGCCAGTTTGATGGGGCTATAAAATACAACTTTCCTATTCAAAATGAACTCCTGACTCATAATTTTTCAGTCCTACAGGATGTCCAGTGCTCACTGAGCTCCAGGAAGCTTAACAGCGGTCTGATATTTTCAGCAGCCATATTTAAATTAATCAGCACCCTCACTCCACCACCACCAGGCTTCACCCAGTTCAGCTGTTCCCTGGATGTCCAGAACCCAGTGAGTAAAGAGAAAATTCCTTGGCAGAGAATAAACATTATTTACTGTCATAAGTGCATGCCCATTCTTTATGTGCTACAAATACGCAGCAAACCATCAGGAAGACTTTTCACAAGCTTTATCTATCACAAACCATCAATAAAGGCACATTTACTAAAGTAAGTAACTGATACCAGCTAACTGTATCAGTAACTGCTACCCAAAATCCAGACTTTCTATTAGTGAGAAAATTGAAAAATTATTTTTGTAAGTGTTATTTTGTGTTTGACAGAAGGGTGGACAACTGAATCAAGTACCAAACACAGCAGTTTTATAAGATCTAAACCTTTTATATTAGCATACGAGTGACATTCATAGCAAGAGAGCTCTGCTTTTTGAAACATTAGACTGATATAAAAAAAAATTAAGAAAATTATTTAGGGATGTGATTGTGAAAGGAAATGAAATAGCTCAGCATCCTATTCTTCCACTGTGCAGGAAGAGATATCATTGAGCCCTTGAAAGAGCCTTTCTAAATACACACTTCTGTATTTGAGGAGTGCAATCCAAATGAATCATTTTTTTTAAAAAAAAATACAAAAATGTCCTGTAATGTAGATGTAAGACAAAGACATAACAAAAAGACATATGACATTCAGTTACCACCTAACTCTCATCTTTTGTTACCCACACTGCAGTCTCCTCTACCCTTTGACAAACAAACTCGTCTGGAATTTTCAAATCAGCTGCAGAGTTCACCAAGTAGCCACAGTATCAGCTGCAGCAAGAAAAATGTTCTTATGTTGTGCAGATGCACACATAACCCTGGCAGCACATTTCTGTGAGATGCAGTTTTTTGCTTTTGCTAAAGATTATTCCTTGTCCCACACATTTGTTTTGGGCATAAATACACATAATGATTTAACACACACACAAACACATCAGCTACATGGCTTATTAACTCAAATTACCTCCAAGTTTCTCCTTCCTTCTTGAATCAAAAGTGAAATCTCCAACCCTTTTGCCGAACAGTGAAATCCTAATTTGTTTGTAAGTATTGTCCTATCTAATGTATATCAGTAGTTTAAGGCAATCTAGAAGATTTGCACTTATCACCATTTGGAACAAGATTGTTACACTCTATGATTGACAGCAGAATTAAAATATTTCTAGCTACTGTAAAGTGTTAGAAATGTTAATGATTTTCAGAAGACTTAAAACTAATCACCAGTCTGAGACACAGATATGACAGGTTGCAATAATACTTAAAAAGTCAGGGAAATGCCTATTAACAAGAAAAATAAAAATTCCCACTCTGGCACTAAAAAACAGCAGTAGTATATACACAAAGACCAAAAAGAAAAGGAGAAAACTACAGAATATAAGTTCACTTATATACATAAATACACTTACAGAGTATTTCTTTGCCCTCTTTCACACAAAGAAAAGCAAACAAGAAAATACCTTCCAACAGATATGAAGCGTCCCAAATGAATAGAAACTCTTTCTGTAACTTTTACAAATTCCACCTTAAACCAAAGTGGGGAAATTTCCAAACCACACAGAACAGGGGATACGTCACTGGACTTCTGTACAATTATCCTGTTTTCTATTATCCAAAAATACATTGAAAGTAATCGGATAAAGAAAACAGAGAAGCCCATTTGGAAAAGAGATGATTTAAAGCTGACTGTAATTTCGTATTTACAGCTTCCAACTATCAAAATACCACAAGAACAACTAAAATCAAACCTCAATCTGCTCGAAAGTTAGAGAAATTAAGATAAAGACTTCACCTCACAATGCTCACATGCTCTACAAAACGTAAGACAGAATTCCACTAATTGAAAACTAGCTTTATTTTTCAGAGAACTATATTCAAACCACCTGCATTCCACATTTCAATGAAAAAAATGAAAGGAACACAGTACAAAACTATGATCTACTTTTTCCACATAAATGGAGAAGTGCAAAAACTAAAAGGAAATGAGTTAAGAAAAACACGAGAAGTGGTAAAGGAGGCAAGAGGACAAGAAGGTAATGACACCACATTTTCAGTATTATTTTACCTTCTTTCCCACGTTAGATAAAGGATTGCATCTTAAATTTTTATGAATACTAAGCGAAGAAAAACTCTACAATATTAAAGCAGTTACATTAGGCTCCTATACAAATTAGTTTTGTTGCAATAGTTATCACTGCTGCCTTGACACTTATGTATGGAGAATGGCATGCATACCTATTCTTATAAAAATTCTACAAATGAACATAAATTAAAAAAAAAATTTAAAAAGGGGCAAGGGAAAAGCTTAGGCTGGGTGTACATAGCCACTATAGTGAGAACAGAACCTTAGCCTTTCCTGGAAAACCAAGGTCCATATATAAACAGGAATCCACCCATTAGCAGTGACTCCAGACTTCACACATTTTATCCTGTACACAAACCACCAATCTGAGTAAATATGCAGTCTGTGTGATGCAAGATACTCACCCTTCCATTCAAAGGAATGTGATGACAGGTACAAAATAAAGAACAGCAATAGCTTTGGCATAGATTATCTCCCACTGCTGGTCACCATCAACAAGACTAATTGGCTACCAAGATTTAACAATCAAGACATTCAAGGACAGAGGAAGAAAAGGTCAATAAAAAACTGCATTATTTAGACAAGGGTCTGTGCTAAACTCCCAGTTTCTGCATGCTGGTTTTGGAGACACAAATGCAACCCAAGCTTCCTCTTCCTCCACTACCTCCCACCCCATTTATTTGCTTGCTTGTTTGTTTTTAACAAGACAGTAGCATTTATTTAAAAAAAAATACCAAAACTGAAAGCACATGCAAATACTGCATGACCACAGCAAAAGTTAGGATCTTACTACAATGATCATTTTAACCTTTTCTGAAATTAAGCTCAAAAGTTACCAGTGAAAAAATATATAATCCTATATTATTTTTCTTTAGATTTTAAGTGGTCTTTCATGATGCACTAGTCAGATGTCCTGTAATATGAATACTGGGAAGGTACAGCAAGAATAAGTCCTGTAAGATTTCAGCTGTCAAGTGTTACCAGGCACCTGTTTTATGTTTCTTTAATTTATTTATTTTCAATTTAAACCTCAGTACAGCAAAACTACCCTGATTCAGCAGAAGCGAAGTTAAAAAGTATCCAAGGTATCCAAGCCACAGGTCTGCTCTATGTACGAGGCTCAACAGAGTATGCTGACGTTTAACACAGATCCCACCACTGATTATTTTCTTACAACATACTTATGATCATATTTTGAATACACACATGCAAACACACAGAAATAATTATTCCTTAATGAATAAAAATACCTCTTAACACTCACACATGCATACAGATTAAACTCAGCTAAACTGGAAAAAACAATGCAACAAACTCCTCAGGAATCCCACCTCTCACAGAAAGAACAAAATAACAACGTCATTGTTAAACTAAAAGATCCTGGAATTCCTTCTACACACTTTCCCTGACATCCTCACACAATAAAATGCAGGGGTCAGTGGTACTGAAACAAGGAACGGCAGTTCCACTCTTGTGCACATACGAAAGCAAGTGACCCAAGCTATTATTCCAGTCTGAGGCACTTTTTGTTCCTAATATCCAGATGCAGCAGCTTTTTTCCCTCCCTTTGTCTTTTTTTTTTTAAAGAAATGACTGTGGACACCTCCTTCACATTTTCCTTTTCTTCAGTATTTTCACTTCATAAAGCTGCAGTCAATGTGTTTTGTGTGTAGTGAGAAGGGAATGGCACATTCAGTGGTGGTCTCAGCCACAGCCTACATTGGTGGCTCAAGTAGTCTCAGGATTAGGTCTTTGTGTGTGATGAAAGGATATGAAAAGTCAGTTATTTAAACTCAGTCAAGCTGTTGATTTTGGGGAGGAAAAAGGTTTTGCAATTCAGTTTTCCTCAATAAATCACTGCCCTTTTTCAAGGGCAGCTGCAGATAGTTCACATGTTCACAGTGTTCTCCAGAAACAAAACAGATCAGGGTTTTTTTTACCCCTCCCCTCAATCTAACGTAGGGTAAGAAATCAAAATGAAGAGGCCATCACATTAATTACTCAAATTCACTGGAAACTAAAGCAGAAAATCAACTCTGTTAACAAGTAATAAGATCACTGAAACATTACAAGGGCAACAAACTACAGAGAAAACCATCCCTTTAAAATTTACCAGAATAATTTACAAAACCAAAAGGAAGTCTGAAATATATTTCACCATCCTATGTACTCAACCAGTTTATAGACATAATTTCCAAGCAGTAGTTTATCAGTTTGGGTACTCATCTGGCACAGTCTGAGACCAGTGTTTTAAGACACCAAGCTTCTGCAGATCTATCTTGAGTCAGAATATGATTCAGGTACTAAAAAAGAAGCCTTTGATGAGCTCTCAAAAATACAGCATTCAAAACACTGGCCATCTGGGCTAATGTGCACAAACCACTATTAAAGATTTTGAATTCTTAATTCCTAATACTCCCTCATTAATTTTAATTCCTAATTCCTAATACCCCCTAAATATTTTATTGTATTTCTTGGCTGACCTTTTCCCCAATTAGAGCATTGTGTTTTATTAGTGCTGCATTGAGCTAAACATTGCCCAGAGAAGCTGTGGATGCCCCATCCTTGGAAGTGTTCAAGGACAGATTGGATGAGGCTTTGAGCAACCTGATCTAGTAAAAGGCGTCCCTGTCCCTGACAGGGGGTTTGGAACTGGATGGTCTCTGAGGTCCTTTCCAATCCAAAATATTCTGTGAGCCTGTGATTTTAAACTACAGACCTCACACCTTCCATTGAAGTCCACAAAACAGAACCTTATGCTCCCACAGAGGTTAAGGCAGGACATTCATATCTAAATAAAGTAGACATTTAAATCCTCTTAGAAGTTTTAAAGCACTGTAATGGCCTTCAGACAAGTTGTCCTTTACCTGAGGAGATTGTAACTTAGTTGGAAAACAGCTGCCAAAACCATGTAACTCTGGTTAAGAAAAAGAAAACGAGATGCAGAACTGAGGCTACGGAGGCCAACAATAATTAAAAATATGTAAGCTCATATAAACAATGCCAAAACCCCACCATCTTCACCAGACAAGGTCATTCAGCTTTTCAACTATCTCAATCAACCTACTAACGTTATTACTACCTGATTTTACAAACAAATTTAATGTTGCATTTGGTACAAATAACAGGTGTCATAGTGAACATAACATTGCTATTTTATTTTTTTAGGAGAGCTGTTATGGAACCTTATGGTCAGCCAGAAGATAAGACCCAGGCGTAGACTGCAGATTTTAAAGTTTATTCTTTACTTTAATGAGCTTTGAACTGGACTCTAAGTGTTCAACTAAAGATATCTTAGCTGAAATGCCTAACTTAACCTTTGGTTTCTTCTCTATTTTTCTACTTCACATCTACCCACAGAGTTCTGTTCCAGCCACGTCGTCAAACGTAGCCATAAATACGTTCTCATAAAAGAGACTTATTTTTAATTCATAAACCTTGTGGATACAGCAGTATTTTCCACAAAACAGTCAACTGCACTAACATGAGATGTCTCATATGCTGTTAAAATTCATAAGAAGAAAAAATTATTGCCTTCTAGTGAGGACTGCTTCTCTTACCTTCAATCTCTCAAGACAGGTGTGTTATATTTTGGTGCACTTCAAACCAAAGAATGAAAAGATGGCAGAAAACTTTAAATGCAGCAGGAGTTGCTACTTTGGGAGATATTGCAAAGCAACAGTTGTGTAAAATCTAACCAGATTTTCAAAAGAATACACAAGGCTCATGATGCATTTTTGTGCTTGCCACATACCTTTTATTTCTGCTTTAACAAGAAAGTTTACAGTGACTATCCACTGTCTTGAAGAGAGACTTTATTCTCCTTAATTCAATGGAAGAAACTCTTTCTGTTCAAGGAATTAATTTTCTGTCTAGACCAATAATGCTCATTATGGCTGTAGTGCAGTGTATAAATCTTACTGTGCACTCCAAAAAGAATATTACCAATTTTTAGCATCGCTTAAAAATCTGTATTTTGTGTAATTACAAAATTCTTGAAACTAGTAGATGGCATTTAATTATTTATTTATTGGTATTTAAATTGGCTCATACTGTAGTTTTTGGGTCTCCAATCACATTGTATTTATTTGTGCTGAAATCATACACTCAGTTGCCAATATAGTAAAAGGGTGGAATGCTTCACAATGATCCTAGCAATAACTCTGAAAAACGACCACTTCTTCAATGCAAATCCGCTCAAGAAAAGCTTCTACGCACAAAGTAAGATGAACCAGTTATTGCATTGTTTATTAAGTTTCACTTGATTCCTCCTGACAACCATGTAAACAATGAATGTTGGGAAATGTCTCTCAAAGAATCAACAATAATGGCTGGGATCAGAGCTTTTATATCCAGCTAATACTGTTTTTAGAAAGGAGAAAATATTTCTTCCTGAAGGGATTATAAGAAGTGTTATAAAAGACACCTGCAAACAAAACAAGTGACAAAAGATCTCTATCATAATTGATAACAGTTATCCTTTGTAAAAATCTGTGCTTCATTAGAAATAAATATATCTTTGCTCTTGAATTTCAAAAGCATCCACTAAGCAAGAAGCCTGCCGATCAAGAAGAGTAAGTTTTAGAAAACGTGCCACGAAGGAAGTGCTTTTTTCTTATGGATAGCAGTGAACTATTAATCAACAGTAAGATCCTAAATTTTCTTTTCTGATGCCAAATAGAGCAGGCAAGCTTTGAAACAGTGTCTTTTTAATAGTGTACTGGACTTGTAAAATCTGCTTGGTCTTTTAGGAAAGCAAAAACTTTTCATTTAAAAAACAAACTTCAGAATTTGACAAATAATTCAATAGCCAATTTAAAAGAAACACATAAATTAATCAAGATGAAGAAAAATGTTTACCAAATGTGGTTTGCAGTAGGAGCTTGAAAGAAGAAAACAATCACATCTAGAGCAGCAGCCTTCGCTCTTTCAGTCCAGAACAGTTCAGTTTCAGAAAGCATCCACTGCCTAAAGGATCTATACACTGGTCAATAACCAGGTTTTCCAATCTGCTGGCAGATTATTCAGTCCTCTGTACCACGTGCCATGCACACAGGGTAAACACTTTCACAGCTTTCTTTTGAAGCAGATCAGTTTGTTTCATCAAGAGCAAGAAAGTGCAATTCTCAAGACAATTTGCTTCAGGGTGTGCTCCCAAAATAAGTATGGACAAGATCACACCAATTTTGGCTCCCTCTGTTTTTGTAGACTTCTGTAACATTTTCCCAGCAAATTCTGCATCCTCAGACAACCCCACATGCCTTTAAACCACATGCTAGGGCATGAAAACCCCCACTCAGTTTCTTGCTATAAAACCACCATGCAAGTGGTCTTGCAACACAACTCTCAGATTATTGTAAATGCACAGAACTAAGGAAAATGGTTAATCATTTTATCTCAGCATCACAGGACCCAGAGGATGCTCTGGCCACGAGCAGTACATAATATGAACACAGTGCAGTCTGCTTTCAAGGGGACACACTAATGCACATGTAAACTCCTCTGGCCCAATGGACAAGCACACTGTGCAGGAGAGATGGGTTTGACTTTGTGGATGCAAACCATATGCTAAGAGAAGAGGATAAGGACTGCAAGACAAACTGAACTTCTGGTAAAAAAGAAAGGCACATATGTATAGTCTCAGGAGACCTGAAATAAAGTAAGATATTCTGTCTAATAAGACAGTTAACAAGACTGAAGAAGACTTGGAATCTTTACAAACAGTAAAAAATGAATTGCTTTTATAGATAAACTATATTGCAGTTTCAAGAAGAATTTAAAATCAATTAAATTAAATGGTCATGAATTTTAAATCCTAATATTCACTGCAAGCAACTCCCTAACTCACAAAAAAATCCCAACTGCTGTAATTGATAGGTAAAACACACCACGTTCATTTCTTCCCCAAAATGACACTTTAAAGTGGCACTGTAAAATCCGAAAAACAAAACATACACCTCAATTTCTGCTACTTCACTAAACCACAAGAAAGACTTTATCCTAATAGGCATTTTTACTCCTTGAAATAATTTCTTTCCTATTTTCAAGAGTTTAGCAAGAACAACATGATTAAACTGCTCAACGTGAAATGTCTTTGGTTTATTTTTAAATAAGTCTAAACAGGGTTTAGAACCTGAATAAGTTATCTTTAAGAGACAAAGCAAAGCTAGCAATAGCACCTTAAGAAACATTTCTGACTTCAGCATGACAGGTGTGATTCACTAAGTGGATCCAGATAATCCACTAAGTCTTTTTTTATCTGGCCACCACAATTCTGTGTATTCTGTAATTCATGTTATTTTCATACAGTACGATCATTCTTTTTCAGATTTATCCTCCTGCAGTTTTTCACGAGAAAGATTAATAGCAACTGCATCAGAAAAATTACCTTGATGTCATATATAATCCTTTATCATTTCATCATCATCAAAATCTCAATGCTTTGTCCATCTTTCTTTTCTGCAGCAACTTATTTCACTTGTTCCTATTAAGGCTATTATATTCACCCTATTACTACTAATCTTTTCTTTGTAAATAGCCACACCTATTTTAATCCGAAATGGTGTGGTAAGCATTTGATTCTTTGTGGAAGTAGACATGTAATTAGGTTAATCTGTGCTATCTTTTCATGTGAGCTGATTGTTTCTTTACTATGGACATATTCCTTATAACAGCAATAAGCTTGCCAGATTGCTTGGAGGCAAATCAGGAGCAATTTACCAAGCATGTAGCTACTATGAACTGAAATTTTGACATAATAGCAAGCTGTGTATAGCCACTCCTACCTGCCAGTTATTACTCATGTTAGCTTTTTACTGACACGTTAAATTTCAACCGCACCTTTCTTTCACAAACAAGTACTTTCATTCAACTCAGCTACATCTGTGACAAATAGCTGATCTTCAGCAAAGCATGCAGGAATCTAAATGCAGAATGCAGTGCAGAAGTCTTTGACAGCAGCAACTGAATTACCTGCACAAAATCCAAGAATGTCAGTGGAAGCAAGTCATCCAAGTGGCCAATATCTTTGGAGAAACGATTTAAGATTCTTCCTATAGAAACAGGGTTGAGAAGAAAAAAAAAAAAAGGAAAGTAAGTATAATTCCTGAAATGATCCATGTTTTACCATTTCAAGAAACAATTAAAAGGAAACAGCTGGACTCTAAAAATAAAAAGACAATTTTGGAAACCCCCATGAGGGGAATTTTCTACAATCACAGCAATATATTTTGAAGAAGAATTTTTGACAAATGCCTTCCACCCAAATATAAAACCTTTACTTAAACAGCTAGAAAAAAATTTAAATGGGCTTTGAAGATAATATTTCAACAGAATTTAACAGGTGAAACACACATGCTTTATATGTTTAACAAGTGCAGGTAAAGGTTTACAGTTCAGACAACTTAATGCAAGTTTCATCAAGCAACATCAGCCAGAATCTGCTCCTATCCTTGACTGAAACTCACTAGTGCATGCATGTCTCAGACAGATCATAGTTGATCTAACTGATCTTTTTTAGCATTTCTGTTCTCACCTCTCAACATTATACATGGATTCAAATTGCAGGTGTTTCTAAAATAAAATCTGAGAAAGATTTGCATTCATGCAGCCTTACATTTATACTTATTCAAAACCTTGACAATACTGATCTTTATTAAAGCTAATAAAATGATTTTTAATCTGCTGTCAGTGAAGCATTTACATTTCTCTATTTTCCCAAGTTCTACTTGAGTGAAAAAAATCAGTTATATCAAGACTTCTTTAATAATTAAAGTCACAGCACTGTCACCCATAAGTGGATTAGTATCTTTCTCTATTAATCAGTATCTCTACTCACCAGGAAAGAAACGAAACCAGGGGTGGGAATCTGGCCATTTCTAAGGTGTATGATGCCCATACATGTACTCACATTGCTTTTTTATCTGCATGTATCTTGATTCAATTATACTTTTAACTGGTACAAACATATTCACTGCACTGGCAACAAAAGGCTTTTTTTTTTCCTTTTCAAAGGAGCTCATTAAACTGAAAGCAGTTAAGTTTAAAGTTTCCAAAGAGTGCTTAGAGATAAGAGATACTGAAGTAATTTCTGTAGCAACCATCCTGCTAGTTTTCTGCTCACAGTTTTTTTTTTCCATTCATTTCTTTTTTAAGGGAATTTCTGTTCCACACCAAAAAACACAGAAAACATTCTCTCCTCAGATCTGGGACATGACTCTGAAGAGAGATATTGGTGGCAAAGAGCTTGTTCTGCAGTACTTTACTACCCAAGGCAGGCAGCCAAGAGCAGAATTTGTCCTATTTTTAGGCTTTGCACACAGAGAGGAAGGGTATACAGCAGCACAAGACTCAGAAAAATGTCTTTCATCTTTCTACTGGGAATAGCATGTGGGGATGTTCTCTTTCACTTATATCGGGGTATATATATCAGAAGGAAATCCAAGGCAATTTTCTTTTAAACTTTCTTTTTCCAATGATTTCTTACATGGAGACTGGTCTTAGAAGCAAGCACATGCTGCATACACACTGTAGTTAAGGCCGCTTAATATCCTTAAATATCACATTCTAGGTTATTTCCAAATGAACCAAGACTTCACTGGCAAAAAGAAAATTATTCAAAGAGGTTTAATGCCTCCTGTTGATAGAGCTTTCCTTAGCAGCTTGTCCAGGAAGGGCAGATAAGAGAAACTAGGTGGAATAATAGATTGGGCTCAGGGTATTAGAAATTTGTTCACAACTTTGCCACTTGTCTTCTGAGTGGCTTCACTTTATTTTACAGAGCAAGGAGCACAGCAAGGAGAGGTGACAGTGCTAAGCCCCTCCATGAAAAGCTGTGAGACCCACCAATGATGAGCTATACACAAGGGCAATGGATTATTCCCATAGTGAGCAAACTCCACCCTTATCCAGCCTAAGAATCACCCTTTGCCTTTTAACCCAAAATAAGTTTTATTTGTAGTGGTTTCAGACTTATATAAGAAGCCACTGCGCAAAGGCCACCCCAGGTGGCACTGCCAGGAGGCAGCGAGGTCACTCAGGCTGGCTCCTTTTCCATGGCCACAGCAAGGTCAGCCCAATGCTGGCAGCTCCAGGAATCCAGCAATGCCTGCACATTAGGAGTGCCTGTGGCTCTCCTCCTCTTCCACTGAAGTTCTCTGAGCAACGTGGTCATGAAAGAAAACTTAGCTTGCCCAGGCTGTCCCCAGCAAGCCCTGGTTTCACTGTCCCTTCCATGTTACCACCAACTGCTCCAGTTCCCACAGGTAATCACAGTGTTAATTAATTGCCAAAACTGTACTTTTTTGCAACTGCCTTATGAAATCGTTGAGTGTAACAATGTTTCTACAGCCTCTGTTTTGACAGTTCTGTGAGCTGCCACTAGGAAAGTGGAAATTAATCTGATGTTATCAATAAAACATGAAAACATCTTTTAATCTGCCTAATCCTCTTTAAAATGTAAATACAGTAATTCTGTAAAATGACATTGACTAAAATTTGAGTGAGCAAAAGAAATGGTATATGAAAAAAACAAACCTTAAAAACTAGAACCTTTCACAGTCCACCTAATACAATTAAACAGTGGCAACATGAATCAGCTGCTTCCCAAATAAACATTAAAGTGAATCTCTGATAGCAGGGCTTAATTTTTTTTGAATTTTCAAATTACTGAAAAATTAGTTTATTTAGTGTTTGCATATAGAAATTCTGTAAAATGACACCTGAAGTCATTAAGACCAGGAAAATCCTTTGCTTATTACTTAAGAGGACTGTATCTCCCTCCTTTACTGTTTATCGAGTGACCATTAATGCCTTTCTACAGCTAAAGGCAAGGGCCAAACCCACAAGCCTTAGCCTTATTTTTTGTCATTGCTGTTTTTCAATCCTGTTACCTTCAGAGACAGTAGAAGAGAAAATACAAGTCTGGAGATGTATTTTAGATCTTGTTGACACGAATGTAACTGAACTGGCATTTTATACAGCATGTCCTCCAGAGAAGGAAGCTACAGCAACCCACTAAAGCAAGCAAGTTCCTTCACCATAGAGCAGGGACAGCAATGCATCTGCAAGCAGAAGTGTTATGCTTTGGAAATATCCATAAGATGCCCCACAGCCATTACAGTATTGCATCGAAAGCAATTGCTTCATTTATAAGGATGTCTACAAGGACATGAGGTCTATTTCACAAGGTATGAAGAAACAACTGTTTCCACTTACTGGAAGCACAGTAAATCAGTGACTTGCTTATGCATTATTAAGCATGCAAGAGAAAACATTCCAGATATAAAAGTTAAAGTACCTAGTTGGAGTCAGGACTCAATGCTTACAATTATGACTACAGTTTCTGCTAGAATTTGCAAACCCAAATTTGAGAATGGTTCTTCAGACTACAGAAACTGTTGCACCTGCTATTCAAGAAGGGCAGGAGCTGCACAACTTACCTGCCCCTTCACCCTGAAAATTGTTTTCTCTCCAAAACCTTCTCTCCTAAACTTACAGACTATCAACATAACCTTGCCACAATAGTTCGTATTTCCAAAAACTCCAAACTCCTTAAGTAAGCATCTCTGAGACACATATACACACCAAGAAACAAGAATTATTAGATCAGTCCAGTATATCCAATTCATAAAAATTTTTAAGCTCCCTTAACACTTTTTAACTCCCTTACATCATTTACTTATCCCAGTGAGGGGCTATGAAAGCAAAAAGAAAATACTACATCTAAAACTTGTGAGTCAAATTTCATGAAACCACTAACAAAAAAAGTCTTTCAAGAAATCAAGAATTAAGCATGCCAATGTTACAACATCATCCAAATAGGTGACCAGTATCTGCTATTTCAATCACTCAGACTTGGACGTGGTGTGTTGTGTCAGTAGCAAGCTGCAAAAGGGGACGTGCTCTCTTCAGCAGTCTTATGTTTGTTTTTACATCAAACAACTTAATCAGAACACACACTGTTATTAGATTTCTTCCGAAATAATTAAATAACTATTCAATGCCAATTAATCATAGTTAAATAAGGGTCTGTCACCAAAGTGCTATGTACACATTTCAGACTATTTAATGGTCAAATACTTGGCAATATCAAAGTTAAACAATAATTCATTAAACCTTCTCCCCGACACAACAGTTAGGCTAAACTTGAAGTGCAAGAATCAAACTTCTTTTGTATTCCGTGAAAAAGACATCAAACCTCAGTATGTGATATTCTTTTCTTCCTCGCTCTGTAAACTGCTTTAATTGCATGAATCAGAATGTGTTCAGGTGCTGCAAACCCACTTTGCTTCTGCAGGTGCCTACTGATACTTTGGAATAGATGTTCAAACCTATCATACAAATAATGAAAACACTTGACTGGGCCACACCTTTTTAAAATGTTTATACATACTTTATCATGAAAGAAATATAATCCAAACTGAATCAACACTCAAGATGTAAACACCAGAAAAGGATTCTTTTTTTTAAACAAGAAACTAGGATCCTCCACTGGAATAGCCAAATGCCATCCCATAGTATTCAATGTTGTGCAACCTAAATTCCAAGGACCCTAAGAGCAAGAGTACATTATTTCTAAATGTATTTGGCATTTCTAGTATACTTTGTTGGCCAGGGCACACTGAAGTACTTCTATGTAACACAATTAGAGTAGGCACATTGATTTTCTATACCTTGTAATGAGTTTACAAAACCTTTATACCCACTTGCTTCATCACACATTGCAGAAATACTTTGTCACTACTTCTCTACTTCACTGATTCATCTCTCTGGAAAAGAAAAAGGGTTTAAGAAAAGGGCCTTCTACAGACAGAAAGATTTTGCCACTTGTGTGTACATGTGTGTGCACAATCTTGGAATGTTTTTCCCCACAGAGATCAGGCAAATCCTCAATGCAGGCAATTCTAATTGCATCACACTTTTTTATTATTTCAATATGCAAATGTTATTAATAAACACTGCTTTGCATAGTAACTTAAACTCCTCCATATCAATTGGCCTAAATATCCATATCCATGTACTGCACTTACCAGGGGAAAAAAATATTCAAAACCTCTTAAGCTACTCTGAAACAGTGAAGCCAGAACACCCTCACTGCCCAGCCTTCATGGAGAAGAAGTTACATTCTCTTCCGCTCCTTGCTGCAAACTCACAGAAACCTGGCTAAAGGCAGCCTGTAGTGCTAAGAATAGATTCAAGAAGGTACTTAGTCATTTATGTGTATATATTGCTGAGTGAGCAGAAGCCTTCGTGTGCCTCACCCCCCTAACACCGTGGCACCACTGTGGTCACCACAGCAGGATGTCACCGCTGCCTGCAACAGCCAGGGCGCAGCGTGGGCTTCCTGACCCCAAAGAGAGGAGTCGTGCACTTCAACACTCCCAGTTACAGCTTGGAACACCAAATTCCTCCTACATGGACACCTGGTAGCAAAATAACACTCACTAGTGTACATGTGGCAATAAAGGCCTGGTAACAAATAATGCTCTCTAGTGTATGTGTGGCAATGAAGGCACACTCAAAAGGCAGGAGTAGGGGAAACAGCTGTACAGAACCGGGGACATTTAAATGCCCATCCATTTAAATGCATTGAACACGCTTCCCATTCTGTCCATGGTACAAACTGGCAGCTCCCCACGTATCTTGCTGTTAAGTTACGGCATTCAGTGACTGATAAGCCTTTACCCACGCTCAGTTCACACACACACACCCCCACCCTGAAAAAAGGAAAATAAAAGTACTGCAACTACAAGCAGCCTGCTGTTTCATCAAAGCAATGACAAAGTGGATTGTCCATATCAAATGTTGGCAAGAAGCAGACATTACATCAACCTTGTAAAATACAGCTATGAAATCAACAAAATAATTAAAGATGGATTACTGACTTTGAAAGGAATTGTAAGTTTGTGAAATATTTCTTCAGAAAGAAATCTGGAAATGTATCTCCTGCATAGCTGTCAATTACTGATCTACTCTGGCTTTTCTTCCATATTTCTACAAAGAAACGTCAAAAGGTCTGCTATCTTTTTTTAATGTATGTTTAGCACCACATGTCCACACAAACTACCATATACAGTATTGCTGTCTTCCCCACAGGCATCCTATAAATATAAATAAGAAATTCTACCCCATTTTTTTCTTTAGCAGCCTGAAACTGATAGGAATATTATCACTTTCTTAGACGTTTGCAAATAGGCACAGTGGTGCTGGGCCAAAAGACGCCGAGATCATAACATCCATTTATCTAAACTGCCAGCATGTAATGAATTCAGGTGGGATGCCTTCTATCCAAATTAATTTACTACGTGAAAAGGACTTTTTACACAAATGCTGTCAAACAAGAAAACAGTTAAGAAAGGAGAAGAAAACACGAACACTGTGTTTGATCTTATTTTTTAAGTGTAGTATTAAAGAAAGAAGAATAACTGTGATAAAGATAAGAATGGAAAACAGGCTTCTTCGGAAACGAATTTTTATTTTTACTGCTGATGGAGACATCTACATTACCTAGTATGAATACATTGGTCCTAACTGTACAGTTGTTTCTGGAGCTTTCTAGTCCATACACGCTATTGATTGGAATTACCCTGCTGTGGCAAACCAAAATAGTTCAGTGGCCTATACTATTTTTTTATCTCTTTGGTAATTTATATGATTCAGTTGATTTGTCCTTTTTCCTGGGTGTACTCAGAAGAGCACATGTATTAACATCTGTTATCACCAGCCAAAGTCTCCTCACATAAGATACAAAGCAGAAATTACATCTAAGGTCTCCATTAGAAACAGAAGCACACAAAGGAAAAACCTTAATTTTGTGTAGGCAGCCAGGGAAGTGTAACTTTCCTCCTTGCTGAAATTGCTTTCTTGGCAAATCTCAAAGTACCTTTTGCAGCCTGTCTTTCCCATTGTATCTCTACCCATTAACTAAGCTGGCTACAATTCCAAATGTAACAGCATTCACAAAACAGATTTTAACTTTGGTGCTGTATTATACTCGCTAACAAAGTGATCCCTTTAAAAAAAGTATGCTAGAGCTGGGATAATATATTCATTAGCAACTTTCTAGTTATTGATCCCTACAATAATACCCTGTAACTGATTGGGAAAGGAAGCTTCAAAATCATTTGAAAGTACAAACTTCTGGCAATATACAAAAGTTTTATCCTAGAACATGAGTACAAAACTACATCTCTGTTTCATAAACAGAATGACAATGGAAGCAGACACCTGCACCCCCCAAATCCCTGGAGTAATATCAAACTTTTAAGACGTAGTCCTGTGATGAAGATTGCCAGAACAAAGAACCAACCATTCTAGAAGTTAAGCTCTGGATTTAAAGAAAAAATTCTACAGCTAAGCATACTGAAACAAACTCACAACCTAAAATGAAGCCACCAAATCTAATGTACTGCCAAAATACAGCAGAACTTAGTTTCTGCTGAAAATTCAACTTAAGCAACATGATTTTTAAGTACCATTTTTAAGGGACACAGTCCAACTGAACAAAAAAAAAAAGAGGTATTTCTACAGAGGAGTGGGGGGTATAGGAGAGTTACAACTGGCCTCCTTTCCCTTTCAGAAGGGAAAAAAACTTAAAAATGGTAACCATTTGCAACTTATCAAATTGCCTTTAAAAAGATGTCAAGTTATATACTACCAACAAAATTTTCTGTTGATTTACACCTTCTTTTTCTTTTTCATATATAAAGCTACCTACTCACCTTCAACTTCTCACCACAATGCAAAGGATCTGTATAATACAAACCTGAAACATTATCTGCAACACATAGTCTTATATTGACTTTCTACTAGCAAGATTATGAGTTTAATTCTTCACTAAAATACTTAACTACAAATGCACCCACTTCAGAAACAGCACTTGTGCAGTCTAGTTCTTTCTGCTACAAATCCAATTTGGGCTGAAAATATGTCCCAAGTGCTGTTTTGCTGGAGGAGGGGCTTACAAAAAACTAAATAGAATACTGCAAATCAGGATGGACTGAAGTATCTGAAGAGTATTTTGTTACTGGAATACTTACAGGAGAGAAGAAAAACAGCTATTATTTTCATATTTAGAAGCTATATATAAATATACATCAATGCAAGAATTAAAATAAAAATGGAAATATATGTCACCTTCCTGGTAAGGTTTTTCCAAAAACAAAAAGGAGTTTTCCTATGCTATTTACACAATTAGACTTGATTCAGAACAGGCTTTAAACACTGCATTTCAGAAAATATTGCGGTGGGTCTCACATAGCTCTTGCAAATCTGCTCATATTTGTTGCTTTTTTTACCATTCTATCTCCAACAGAGAATTCTCATAATAAGAATCTTGATTTCCAATGTTTCAATGTTTTTCTCTTCCCCCTCTCTTTTTTTAATTGGTGTTGAAGCTAGAGGGGTTCAATCATAACTCCAGTCTAAAATGACAATGGAGAAATAGGACATTACTGAATATAAAGGATTTGCCTCCTGAAATCTTAGTTGAAACTGCTATCTGGTTATCACTGCTATATGGTTATCATTCCAAAAACAAATAATATGCTATCTTTTACCAAAATTATATGTTCAGACCCCCATTCATCTTCTTCCTTTTTTTGGAACCATGAAAGAGAATTCTATAGGGACTGTTCCTTCTGTTTAAAAGTCTATAGGGACCGAATTCTGTAGAAGCTGCCTTGGGACAGCCAAGACTTCTGGCCTCCACCTAGCCCACCCATTCTGAGGATAAAGCCTCTGGACAGGCCAAACAGCAGAGGTATTTCACATCTTCATCTGACTTTGTAAACCCTTCTCTTTTGCTTGGCATGTTCCTTCAGCTTGATCATTCATTTTTCTTCAGCTTCATTTTCTTTTTCTTTCTCTCTTCTTCTGGAATACATGATTATTTGGAAAGGAGGGATTCTCTCTGAAGTTCATTCATTGTACACCCATGTAATGATTCCTGAAATACATTTTCCTTTTTAACTACTCCTATTATAAAAAAAGCCACTGGGAATCAGAAATATTTTCTTAAAAAACCACATGGGTTTGGCTATCCAGAATGCACAATGGATGACACTGGATAATTTTCAAAGGATTTTTTCCTGCCTCAAATGGAATGTCATTACTACAGAACTCGAAAGCAATTCTGGTATAACTATCAGAAAGCTCACTTAGTCTCCTGTGCAAATAACCAAAGCATTCCCTTGGAAAATTTGATCTGTGTTAAAGAAGACATACCCCACACCCTATTGCCCCATGAGGGTCCCAAATATTTTGCTTCAATTTGGGACCTTTTTAAACCAAATGTTGGAGGAAAGTCACATAACATTTGGAATCTACTGTATTCACAACTTAGCTACCATTCACAAACTAAGATATTGGGAAACCTGTCATCCTGTTTATAAAGGTACAGCCAAGTCCAAGGGTCAAGACTTACAAGAAAGTCAAAGATGGGGCAGAGATCCATGGGAATGTGTTATTTCCACCAGTCATGGAGAATATACTGAGAGTGGGTCACCCACCTCTCCAGCAAGCATGTAAATTCTTTACTACAGGCGCTTCTGCTGGGGGTCTCCTTCAGTCCCTACTCTTGAAGCTACTCACCCTTTGGAAAACTCAGTAGGAAGTGTAGCACCAGAAGAAGGCAAATGGGTACATGCCTGAAGGCTAGAACAACCAGCACGGGAGGGACTACAGCAGCAATGAAATCCTTTGGTTTTTTTGGGGGGCCTAATTTAGGGCACAGAATGGATCCTTTCCAGTGGAGCGAGCTGTAGGGTGCAAGGAAGGACGACTTCACCTACTCTTCTGTTTTGTGACTGGCACCAAACTCCACTTGCAAATCTTGCCTGAGAAACAACCAAAAATCTTTTGTCTTAGAAAAGCTGAAGGCAACCATGACCCAGAGTACTATTCTAGCAAGAAGTGAAGTCCAAAAGAATATACAGATAGTTTGATAATGCATTTCCTTGAACCATCAGCTTCTGGGGAAAAAACATCACTATAAAGTAAATTTCTTTACAGCCTGAACTATAATTAACAACACTGAAATGAAATCAAATGAGGAAAAAACCCCCAAATATGACTTCTTCTCTAACTGTATATTTTATTCATTACATTAAAGAAAGACATTTTAGTAATTACATTATTAAATGCTAAGCATTTTGAAAAGTTATACTGCACTGCCTTTGACTCTACTGTACTCCTGTGCTGGGCAACCATTAGAAAGCTTCATCTCAGAAACAAAAATGAAAAGGATACTAGGAATAAGCAGCAACAAATGAGAAGTAGCTGCTGACCACACTAAAACATTAGTAGTATATAAATCAAAACCAAAGAACCTTTAATGTTTATGCATAAATATACCTTAAATAAATACCTATAGATTTTTTTGACAGCTGAACGCTAGAGGTTAAATTAAAAACATATGCTTACATATATATGCTGCTTAAAATTAAAGAAAAAAATCCTATAATTTCCTATTTTTCATGGCTTTTAAATAACAAGAAACTTAGAATGATAAATATGTTAACAGCAACATTTCTTCACTTCTCTATGAACACCAAAAAATTCACACACATCAAGGAGGAAAAAAATTACTAGACTGAACTGTCATTCAAGCAGAAGTGAATACAATTTACAAACCCTTTTGGTTTTGTTCAGTTCAAAGATAGACTTCACTGTGAAGCTCTGATTTACAGTTGTCCAGCAGTATGAACTCCTAAATAAATAAACAGGCTAAATAATAAACAGGCCTAATAAATAAACAGGCTGCTTGCAACAAGGGGCTCCTGAGAACACTGCCATTTGTTGTTTGCATGTCAGAAACACCCAGAAGAGGATTAATGTATCTGAAGGGGGGGCAGAGCCTCACTAGGATGCAGGCTGGACCATCATGTAGCCAGCAGCATTGCCCTGCCCTGAAGAGTTTGTTGTCAGTTAAGAGAAACCAACACAATTGACTACAGAAGGAATAACGAGCTAGAGGAAGATGGAGCAGTAAGCTGGAACAGAAAGTTGCAGGACAAGATGTGTTTTAAAGTACAGGAACACAGAGGGGTCACGGAATTAATGAGTTTTCCCCACCCATATATTTAACTGCTGTCAGTGCACTGTGATTATAATGCTACTGGTGCATCTCCAGAGATGAAAAAGTGCCAGCTGGTGGATGAACTGTAGTGCACAGCGAGCAGGAAGTTACAAAGATGTAAGCATGAAAGATAAACAAGCAAAATGATGAGAGAGGGAGTTAAAAACACTGGAATGTGCCAACAGCTCCATTTACCAGGTGCAGAAATAGTACAAGCTTTGCATGGGGAGAAGGCTAAGTCTAAGAAACCAAGTCATACTCCTCTCTACAATTCCTGTTAGACTCCCTCACAATATATTGGGGCTGTAAGATTAAGAAAAGGTCTTCCCTCCATCTGGCCCCCGGGAGCAGCTGCAAGACAGAATTGCCAAGAGACAAGCTGACAGTCACAGTCACAGACCTCACCAAACCTGGGGCATTTGGATATTTGAGAGAGCTGTGTGGACATAGTGACTTGAATTTTTGCCCTGCTTGCATGTGTCCTCTCCTTCACCCTCAGCTTCATTCACTGCATATCCACTCTCCATGTCTTTTGAAAACAAATCAGAGGACTTTAGTTTCTTCTTGCATTAAATTGCTCTTACAGGAGCATATTTCACTCTGCTAACTATACAACTGCAGGGGAAACAGTTGTGTCTCATTAGTCTTCAAGTATACTCTGATTAGTTTGCTTAATTTCATTCACACAAGGTCTTAAGATTTCACGAGACCAATTAAGATTTCAGGTAAAGAAGTTATCAGTAAGAGTTTTCTTTCTTCCTTCAAAATAGGTCTGTCACTGGATTTTAACAGTTCAGTTACTAATAAATTGATTTTTTTTTTCCTGACACCCATTTTCACCAAAATTTGGGTTTGCTGCTTTTTTAAACCAGCAGTTTTTCTGCTGAAAGTACATCAGACACATTAAGAGGAAACAAGTTCCAGGACTGCAACAAACTAGAGGAGCCATGTAAAGACTATGACAAAAATACCTATCACTCAAGTATCCATATCCAGAACATAAACCACTATTCAATCCTCTCATGGACCTGAAGCACAAGTTATATTTAGTAATATACATCAAAAATTTTGCAAATAATCACTGATCATAGTCTGACCTTGGGAAAAGTTCTTTTGAAACAACACCTTTGCCATTATTCTGCATTGAAAAAGACACCAAATTTCTGATAAGGCATGAATAAAATGGAAAAATACACATATAATAATGAAAGCAAAAGGCAGAAAAATATCTTGTGTTTTTGTTTCCCTCTTCCCAAAACAGCATGAGCACAAAACTTTATTCTGGATCAATTTGCAAATATATCATTAAAACATATGAAACAAAACTATATCTCCAAGCAAAATAACCACAAAAGGCAAAATTGTGTTAATAAACCAACCACTACTAAAATTACAGAGTATTAATTAGTAACAACATAGCATAGTCGTTTTTTTAATTAGGATATTTGGAGAATAAATGTTGGCTCTGATAGTTTTCAAAATGTAGATTTAGAATGCATATGAAACGCATTCAATAAATTTCTCATCACAGCTGAATGGTATTTACAACACCTCTTAATTTTCTGAATGTCTATTTTGTCCTTGCCTGACTCAAGGGAAGAAGTCCTTAAATAGCAGTACACATTCCTAATATGAACATTCAATTCCTAAAGTTCCTAGTGGTCAACTAGACAGTGGTCATGCCTCCAGGAAGGGGTCATGAAAAAGTTTAAGTGTTTGGATCACTCTAAAACCTCTTAGGGCCTTCAGGACAATTGGGTGTTTGTTTTTTTGTTTCTTTTGGTTTTCTGAGAAAGGAAATTGAAAGGTCTCTTGACATCAAGGTTTTGCAACCTTTCATAATCCAGCGTTTTTCTGGAAAACTGTCATATTACAGTTGGTACACAAAATGCTGGGCTTATGAAACAAAAGCCCCTAGCACAGCATATGATCTTGTCTACCTTCCAGAAGGTTCCCTACTTCAACAGGTACCATGCTCACACCTGCAGAAGTCCACAATGGACCACTTGGCATAACTAGGACCTAAATTAAATCAAGACATCACAAGTTACCTGAACTAGAAATCCAAACAAATATTGAAAACAAATCCAAAGTATGCTGTAAAACTGTATTTCTCAAGTGTTACCACTCCCACAGGTCACATTCTTTCCTCCTCAGTGCATTTAAACAACCAAAGGACCATTATGTTCAGAAAAGAGATCCTAGAAGAACTGAAAAGTTTTGACATCAGACAATTTAAACTAGCTGTGAATCCCCTGGAGGAGGTATGAATCATCTCCGAGGTTTAAATTAGATTATCAACCAAGTGAAGCAGCATGGTAAATCTACAATAAAAGATGAATGCCTACAGGAAAATATTTTTTGCCCCTAGTGGCAGATGCTTGAACTTTAAAGGATCTGAGACTAAGCTCTTTGTATAAGCCTTCCTGACAGAAAACAACTGAAATAATGTTTTTGGTTGGTCCAACTTTGCTCCACATGCCACATGAAAACAGTATCTAAACCCTGTAAATGAAAGTATATCGTCACTTCTAAACCAATTGAGGTTCAAACAATTTATGGAAACCAAGACTTATTTTGCTGACAATTAAGCTCTATCACCAAGACTCAAGATTCAATGAAATTTGACAATTGTGAAGAAAAAGGCTTTTGTCTGACTAAGTCTGAAGCATTTGGAAGAATCAACAGAAAATCAGAAGACCAAATTAGATCGAAAAGCCTTTGAGGATAAAATTCACTAATTAAAATAACTGCCTTCCTTGCTCTGTTTCCTCTCTGAATTGCTTTGGTATCACAGCAGAAAGGCATACAGCAAGAGGAAAAATTTGTCTAAGGAACAAGTGTTACACCCATCACACTTCCTCTTACACCAACAGCATTCTCTGCCTATCCTGCTGGCCAAGTTCCATTACGAAGAACCACCACCCCTTTAAAGATGAGATGAAAGACAAGAATAAATCTCTGCTTTACACCAAATCTGAGAGATACGAAAGGTCTTTAAAGCCTTCTTCTTCCATGCTAAAACATTTTTTTCATCACGATTACTTTGTAATAATTCAGATACAACCCAAAGCTACCAAAGTGCTGCAGGTCCCTAGCTGGAAGAGTATTTCTTCATCTCCTCCTCAGGAAGTCAAAGAACAAATGCATTTTTCTGTTTTTCCAAGACCTATAAAATCAAAGAAACATAGAATGGGGCCTGGGTTGGAAGGGAGCTTAAAGACCACCTAGTTCCACCCCTGCCGCAGTGAGCAGTGACACCTTCCACAAGACCAGGTTGCTCAGAGCCCCATCCAACGTGGCTTGAATACTTCCAAGGATAAGGCATCCACAGGCTTGTCTGGAGAACCTGTGCCAGTGCCTCACTACCCTCACAGCAAAAAATTTCTTCTTAATATCTAATCTAAATATACTGTCTTTTCAGCTGTACTAACTTGTTCTCTTTCTGCCCATTTAATTGAACAATACATAAGGTTTCTATTCAAAACACTTCCATGCCTATTTTAAAATTAATAACAAGTACTCAACAAGCATTTGAGCATCTCATGAGAAGTACAAACAACAGAGGCAGACCACAAAGGTATTAACAAATTAAACAGTGCTCACAGCACTACATTTTAAGCTAAAAACATCTCAGATCATTTCAGAAACTTGGGATTTTGCATTTCACCAAGCATTTGTGTCTCTATTAAAAGTACATAATAATATTGCCTTAGTACGTGGCTAAGATGGGACAAAAATTAATTAAATCATATTTTTCCACAGGAATGTTTCTATTTTTCAAGCAAACAAACACTTCTGGAAAGAGTCAGATTGGACATTTCCACTCTTGAACACTCAGCAGGTGAACAAAATCATCTGTATAAGCCCTCATAATCTTAGAGAAACACTTATTTCTGAACAATCACTTCTAAACACTGTCCTTAAGCCTTTGGTAGCAGCTGAGCAACATTGGTTATTAAATTGAGGTGCAGCAGAGTTTATTTTTTCTTATCTGAATTAAAAAAAAAATGTGTGGGGATTGTTTTTTCCGTTTTTTCTCTTGGGGATTTTTGCGGGTTTAAATATAAGCAGCATTCAGTGAATGGCTTTGAATTCAATATTAAATCATACTTGTAGCTTAATTATGAAAAAAGATCATTGTCACTGCGTATTTGGAATATTAAAATTTGTCAGCTTTATAAAAACCTCAAGGCACTTTTTTCTCTCAAATTTGGATTTATTTTGGAAGTGCTCCTTAGATAAGATTTCTTAGTATTAGAATAAGTCTAGCATAACTAGTTTTCTGTTGAAAATACTGAAGAAAAAAATTCTCTCTATATTGTTCGTTTAATAGGAAAAAAAAGATGACACTTCTAAAGTTAAAACCATCTACATTTCACAGTTCTGAGGCTTCAAATTTGAAAGAGGTTTCTGCAGGTATCTTTTGTCTCAAAGAAGCATCAAATAACTACTTTTTTTCTCCAATGGTAAGGGAACATCAGCTGACTAAAGGTAAGAACTACCAACTTTTCCTTAAACCATTTCAACATTTTTTCAGTTAGGAAATACCAGAAATATTCTGGAAAGCTAACTGTAATTGTTTACTTTTGGCTGTTTGTTGAGACAGGAGAGAGAATTGTTCTTCTAAAAGGAGACTGGGGAATTAATGAAGGGAGAAAGCAAAGAAGTATTATACTAATCTCAGGCAAAGCATACAGGGCTTTACATATACATATATATATATACATATATTTTAAAGATGAATATTAAAAACACGGTTCATTTCTTTCTCTTAATCTCAGTGCCACTTTCCAAATCCTAGATACCTATCCTTAAGCACAGAGACTTAACTCTCTAAGTGAAGACAGACGACACCTCTTCCCTAAAGATCAGCATGACAGATCCTAAACAAAAAAATAAGTGCTCTAGAAAAAGAGGAACAAGATAGTGTAAAGTTTACAGCTTTAAGTATTCACAATGAAAAGGAGAGAGGAGGGAAAACCTAACATTGAGCAAATGCCCCTGGCATCTAATCACTTACTGTCCTCCTGGCATGTCCTAGAAAGGATGGGGCAAAGACAGTATTCCTGTATGAGAAATTAATGATGACATCTTAAGAACAGATGTAGGAATTTTGCCTAAAACATAGACTAAACTATTTATTTTGGGTTGTGAACATTCAAACTCATGAACATGAAATTATGCTGACAAATTAATACATACAGGGACAAAGAAACGTGTATTCCCAATGAAGGCAAGCTTACCACAAAGCAGAGTGTTATTTCTTGCCTACATATGAATTAGCAATATTCTGCGTTGCATCATTTACATATTAAACAGACAATAACTTCATTGAGAAAAAAGAGGTTTACCACACACACACACAGAAATCTCATCACATCTGATAAAAAGAAAACTGAGGAAGAGTTAGACCATCTCTCTTCCATCTATTACTCCTTATAATTGCTAGCAAGAATGTCCAAGTTCCCAGTCTTTGCCTTCTCAGATTTACAAGCACCTTCAGATTATTCTGCACTCTCTGCCCCAACACTAGCTCAAGCTAGTGAAGATTTATGCTTGGAAGAGGGCAAGAAAAGTAGCATTCTTGGACACAGAAAGCAGAGGATGAATTCAGGTACACAGTGGATGAAAACTGACCAGAAACATGTCAGTGGACAGAAAAACCATGACCTTATGGAAAGTTTAACTCTAAACTTCCTTTGAATTACCAAATGTCATAAATGTTGCACAAGCAGAACATGATAAAAGCTCAAGTTTGAGAAATACGAGCGACCTTTATACTCTTTTTTTAACTGGCAAATGAGGAAGGATGAGGGGATCCTTCAACTAGAAGACAAACAGGTCAAAAGTCATTTGTAAGTCTTCTGTAACACAAAACCAAAACCACCTCCTGAGCACAAAAAGGCACTCTACTCTGAACCAAACAGCTGAGAATGAAGACTCTGCCACCTTTCTGCCACACAGCAGAGCTTGCTTTGCCTGCTGGCTCTGTGAATACAACTTCCTACCCAGCATTAGGTGAGTAATAGCTAAGGCAGTCCCAGCCTTTCCACACTTTTCAGAAACCTCCTCACTCCGCAATCTCCCTTTGGGACCACCACAACTAAATATTCTGCTCAAGCTGAAATCAAAAGCTATGGCAACAAAGTATTCAAATAAGAATCACGTAGGAAAATATTCAACAAGAGCACAAAATTAAATGAACATCATAAAAAACCCCAAACAAAAAGGAATGTGTAGTTTCCAGTTTCAGGCTACCTGCCTCAAGGTCAGTACAGCCACAAGCAATAATTAATGTCCATTACACACTACCACTCTAATTACAGGACTATTGTCCAGTAACTAATAAAACAAACAAACAAACAAATGTTCTTCATACCCTTGATGCTATTTAGAATACTTTGAAAAGCTCTCTTAAGGCTGGTAGCTATCAACATATACAGCTTGTAATAATGTTGCCCTCTCCAAATACAACATTATCTTTCATAAAACAACATAAAAAATCAAAACCTGAAGGAGGATCTGCATATGGATTCGTAACAAATATATACATAATAAAATACATAACAAAAAGCTCCTGACGAAGTACCTAATGATTTTGATGAAGGAAAAAAAAATTGCCTGGGGAAGATAGGACAGAAGACAGAAAGCAATGCTGTATTGTACTGTTTGTAAATAATTTAAAGTTTGTATTTTTTAAACTGAACAACACACTGAAGTAAAGTTCGATTCAATACCTCTACTTCTGCTGTTATTTCTATTCTTCAGGCTTTAGTCTGGATTGCCAAAACAGGCAGATTCACATACAACAGCCATTCTTTTCTACACTAAAATTTTAATTTTGGATCAAGAAGTGCCTTTTGTTTCCAAACACTCTACAAGATCACCACAGGCACAAACTAATCTTCACTTGTTGCATAATCTGCAAGATGCTGGCAATCTGGGAAAAAAAAAAAAAAAAAAGAAACCTCAACTAATTAATTCACCCAGATGCTGCAGTGCATGATTACCTAGGATCATCTGGGAGAAAGAATTCTGTGCAGTATAAAGCAGAACAGTGCTAATGAAATGAGTTTGCACTGTGATAGTGTTGGTTTTATTTTAATTTCCAGCTACTCAGATTAAACAAAAAAAAAACAAAACCCAACACAACCCATCAAAGCAGGCTAGTTTTTCTGCAAACACCACAGTGGTTTAATTGTGTCTGTGTGTCCATAAGGGACAACAGTGGAAGGTTATGGCACAGGCAAGAGCCCAGGGAGCCAAGAGCCTGATGTGCATGGCTGTCACCTGGGATGGGGGAGCCACATGAACAAGACTCACATTAAACCAGAGAGGGAGAAGATGTGGGCTGCCTTTCCCACATTCCATATACGTGGTCTCACCACCTGGCTATTCATCATCCCTGCCCAGCTCTTTTCCAAAGTAATTTATTTTTGGAAATGCTTATGCCTTGTTCCAAGATGGAACAAAGTGAGTTTTGGTAAGTTTTTCCTCATTTCCCAGAAATGTTCATTTCCCATCCAAAACAGGCATCCATGAACAGCAAGAGAGGACATGTGACACCTCCAGTCCCCACTATCCACAGCAGTCGTAGCAGCATCCCACAATTTATAAACAGATTTAAAAAAGCAAAAAAAGGTACATATCTGAAATAGTTATTATCAAAACAAACAAACAAAAAAATCCTCCATTTTGGATTATCTCTAAAAGCTTATTTGTAGCTGTATCACCTCAGCTGGGCCCTCTTTTTAAGTCCCTTGCAGTTTTCCATCAATATTACAGCAATCTCTCCATCTGTTTTCAAACGTCTCCAACCAACACTTAGCTCCTGATTGCCACAAATCTCACCAAAACAGCATGCCATCTATGCAAGACCAAAACAAAATTTCATTTTTATTTTCCCACTACACTTGCAGGAAAGGGACGTCTCTGAACAGCTTTTGTGCAGTCTTCTTAAGTCAGTATTTTTAATTAGGCTTCTCTGTCTTGCTTGACATTCCATGCCTCCCTTCTGCTCGGCTGAGGTGGGGCGAGAGCAGCTCTCTCTGAAGCTGCTTCAGTAAATGAAAACACTGGACTTTGCAGTATCTGGGCAGGTCAGCATATGGTCAGAAATGAGTTTCACAGCAGGCTCTTTTCCCCACCAGGGGATCTTAATGTGAAGAAGATAGTAAATCCCCGCGAAGGGGCGCAGAATCTTGTGCCGGGGAAGCAGGAGGCTGCACTTGGAAGTGGCTGTCAGTACAAGCTTCACGCTATTTCCCTATCAAATAATGCCTCGTCCCCTCCTACAAACAGCTTTTCCATAAACCTTTTAATTTTATCTCCTGTATTAAGCACAAACGGGGTGAGCTCTGACTCGGTGAACTGAAAATGTAATGGGCTTGTCTCACTGGTTTATGGCCAAGTTTCATTCAATTATTATTGCAGAAAAGAATAGAATAGAGTTGAACCGAGTTACGCTAATAGATAATAAATGTAAACATAACTTCAGAGTGCCATTTACTAACTTTTAAGACTACTCCTATAGCAATCAACTTTGTAAGGCTCCTGACAGAATTATAATGGTGATAAAATACATGGAAGTGTAAGACTATTTAAACTCTTAACAAAGCCATGATAATACTAACAGTAAATGAGCAACTCCCATAAAATATCATTTAATAATCACACCCTGATAAGATTTAAAGTACATATCGCCATTGTTATATGAAAAAAACATTAAAGGGTTTTTTCTTTAACACATGTAGCAACCGAACAGGTTTTAATTACCACACCTACTTCAGTGACGAGCTGTTCCACTCAAACACCCAAACATAATATTTACAACGTTGTGTGGTTGTTAAGGATCTTGATGATTGATGGAACCCATTGTGTTGCCATCTTAATAACAACAAATGCAAGTGATTACCAACACGGAAGAGAGAATCTGTGTTTTTATTTTATAACAAAAGGCTGTCCTATAGGGACTTCTTTTCAACGTAAACTAACAAACCTGCGCACATGTGAACGCGCTTTAGAGCTTGGCACAGAGAGTTGAAAACAAAGCCTCTGCTGCTTTAAGGACAATGTATTTTTTTGTATTAGCTTAAGAGAACATGAAAGCTGTCAAAAGAGCTGGTACAGTTTTTCACAACCCTGCAGAATTCATCTTGACCACAAGGATATATCTGAAAACTGCATCAGAAAGATAGCACAGATCTCGTTTCCAAAAAAAAAAAAAGAGAAAGCAATTGAGTCATTGAGTCAAATAGGAATACAATACATTTCCTGGCATTGCTACTGAATATTTATATCAGTGACGAATGAGACTACAAACGAAGTATCTTAACATGAAGCTTTGCCTTGTTAACTGCATGATATGCCAAAACACCACCTACTGTAAATCACACAGTTTAAGACCAGTATTTCTTGTTTAAACATGCTACTTGTTCAGCAGAATCACTTGTATGAACAAGCACACATTAATGTACACTAACTAGAGCAGTTTCACTATCCATCTGATAAAGTATAATTTAACAACCTCATTATCAGCATCGTAATTTTCAGACTGCTGAAATACCATATTCGTTGCAAATATTATATGGTTGAACCACTTTAACAACATTGCCCATTTGACACTTCTGTCAGATAAAATGCAGATAGGCATTTGTGCATTGATGAGCATGCTTTTAATCCTATAAAGAAACTTTCTCCATCAAATTATAAGCATTTCAACACTTGATTTATGAACACCATAATTAAAAACCTTATGCCTTAAAGAAAAACAAACTCTTCATTACAACAGCTTTCTTTCACATTTTAATCTTTTTATATTTGGAGTTTGCTTTCATGTGCTACTATTAGCTATCAGTTCAGCATGTCATTTCTGGCTGCCAAAACCAAAGAAGAATACTTCTCTTTATAACTTGGTCAAATCTCAAAGTCCTGGTAAGCACCCAGAGGGATCAATGTTTATTTAATGCTTCCACAAAGCATTTATGCAGGAAAAAAAAAACGTTCATTTAACAGGTGGAGGACAACCATCACACAATTCAGTGCTTCCCATTTCTAAGAGGCCAGAAATGCTGTAAAGTCTGCCAAAATATTTCTTTTCCTCCTATGAATTGTCAGAACCAGGAGTTTGAGGAGATACAATTCAGAACAAAAAAAAAAAAAAAAGCTGCATTTGTGTAGTGATTCTGGCTCAATTTAAATTTTAGACAGACTCTCTAGAAGGGGAAGAGATTTCTATTTTATCTGAACAAATTAATGCATATCACTCATTCCTTCTTACAGCACCCATCAGCAGAGCAGCAGCAGGTTTCAGCTTCCTAAACTCAATGCAATTCAAAATTACAGACAATTTATACTAAAACTACCATAACTGAAAATGATGCAGTTACACATTAGCATCCCTTCTCTAATCTCTGTCCCTAAATCCTAGAAAAGAACAATTCATTTACTAGCTAAGCAAGTAATCTTGAATCAAATCCTGAAGCTTGTCAAAACTAGGATCCTCCAAACTATTCAACAAGAAATTGATTTCAAAAGAGGCAAGTCCCAAATCAAGTCTTTGCTGCTGAAGTCCAGGTCCCTTCCACCTAGCTTTATAACAACTTTGTTTTGAAGTGTTACAAACATCTTGAAAAAGAAATTAAAAGGAAAAATGGCTGAAGGTCTCCCTGGTGGGACTCTTATGACTCTAAAGGGTTATCTGACTTTTTGGCCACTATTTCCAAAATGAAAGAAGTTTCTGAACTCAGCACTGCATGAAGCTGAAAAGCTTATTGTGCAAAAGATCACTACAAAATACTATTCTTGCAGATAATGAAGACAACTGAATCGAACCACATTACTATTGCTCGGCAGAGAGGTTGCAAATTCACTCCTTAAATATCATCTCTAAAAACATAACAGATGAATTTTGTTATCCTTCTAAGAAGCCGCTGTAATGCTCGACTGGGATAAAACAGATCATGCTGCCCTCTTGTGCTAGATGTGCACAGAAATCAAACCCTTTATTCCTGCAAGTGACATGTGAAGAGCAATACCTAAAGCATTCACTATGAACAGAAAACATCCACATCTTCCTGCTTTACAGAAACTTTGACATCCATGTCATTCCCTTAATGGGATATGGGTAGAAGAGCAAAGGAAGTTTCTGGAAGGCCAAATTCTACACTCAAAAAAATAAGTTTTGTGAATAAATGCAGACAAGTGAGATGTGATAAAACCCAAAATACTAACACTTCAGCTACCCATCAAGCTTTCACAAATAGCAGTGTAAGTGATGCAGTAGAGATACCTCCTGCTAATTTTGAATTTCAGTCATAAATAAATGGCAATTTTTTCTGAATGCTGGATAAGACAATACACTGTGGTTACTTAGGATTTTCAGCTCAGTAGGGTTAGGCTAAACATTTAAGAAAGAGAGAGACGGTAATCTATTAATAAGGTTCTTCCAATGCAAAATGGACAGTGACATTTAATTATTTTTAGACCTATGCCAAATTACAGAAAGGTGAAATCTGAGTACATACAAATATTTTTGGCTTGGAAGGGAGAAAGGAGAGGGGTCCTTATATTCCTTTTCTCTCTCTGCTATGTAAAATTCCAAAAATACATTGACATTCTTCTATCATCTGGGTAAAATGCTAGCTACTATTCCATAATATTGCTAATGCAATCTGTAAAGAGAGATCTTGGGCTCATGCCTAAACTGATTCACAAAGCATAATTTTTTTAGAAATAAGTCATCTCATTTATTCACCAAGACTGATTGGATCTACACTATTGGGAGCTGACAGACATGTCATGATTCACCACGTATTTCCATTTCCTAAAGTTGACTCCCTGATGCTCCTTGTTACTCTGCTTCCCTAATAAGAACCACCAAGAGCTTGGGATGTCTGTCTATTTAACTTTCCTTCCTCAACTCTGGAACACAGATCACTGTGTGTTCAAAATACTTGCCGTGGCATTTTTTAATTGCTGATTATTTTTTGATAAATGAAACAGCAGAATGCAGTTCAGCTTCTGCTGAGGTCTTGGGAGATCTCACACAAATACTGAGAATATGCTGGATGCTTAAATGACAGATCTGACATTGCAATATAAGCTTTGCTAATATAGGATATGATAACTAGTAGTTTGGCCTAGCTATTACAATCACAACCCTAGAAAAAGGCGCACTTAATAATTTCAATTTCTCTTTAGTATGTGTTTCATAGGCATATTAAAAAAAGATAGGGGAAAAACAAAAAAAATACATCCCACCTCAATGCAAGAAATAGCATCTAAAGCTCTAGAAGATAAATAAACATTAAAAAACCCATGTAAATCAGACAATAAAATACAGATGTTACAAACAGGATTTCAGAACTGCTAAATGCTGCAATTCTGAAAAAGAACATGGTCTCATGTATCATCTTTTCCCTTTTCTTTTTTCCTTTTTCAAATAATGCAGAGATCAGAACAGCAGTACTTTTGCATGCCACCATGACCAAAAGAAAGATGAAGGGAAAGAAATATATGCGTCCTGAAGTTAATCTTCTACTATAAAATATCTGTGGTTAGTAGAAACACACATAAGTCACAACAGTGTGTGAATATCAGCAACAGGCAGGTTTTATGAATGTCAGTTTTACAATGCACTGCTAATTAGTTTCACAGTGTCACAAAGCAAACTGGTGCTACTCTACATTACTGCTGCTGCTTTCTCTCTAGTTCTTAAGTTTGTTATTACGAGCCAGATTTATGGGCATTCTTACAAGATCATTATGTATTCCCCCAAAAATACTGTTACTGCACATGCTGCGCACACATACGTGAGAAAGAGGAAAATCCCCGTCTGACACATCAGCACTAGGATTTCTTCTGATCTATGTGCTCTCACTAGCTCTCCACTAACCCATTTCTTGACCTTCCCTCCTAATCCCTTGCAGTGGCCTTGAATTTACATTTCCACACACTCACAGTACAAGTAGCCCATGTAACACAGCCCTAAACTTCTGCAGTTGCAGGGGCGTTTTTTAAGATTGAATTGTACACAATTCATTCATCATATCATGGGCATGAACCTTTTCTCCACATGAATATCTATTTCCTGAAAATATTACTAATTTCTCTGAAACAATAAAGCCATCCCTCTATATCCTTACAATTAAATGCCTCCTGGTGCTATGAGAACAAGCCCATGTTCCTTTTTTTCCAAGGGAGTGAAGACCACCAGGTTCCTGTTTCTCATGTAAAAGAGAAACCTTTGGCCAGTCAATCAGCACCACCCACTTTCCCCACTCTCCTCACTGTGCTCCAGCTTCTCTCTCCTTTCTTCTGAAGAACCTTGGGATCTGGATCACAGTTTTACAAAATGCGTTCATACACATTCAGCATATGGGAGACACCCTGTGAAACTGCATCAGAAAAGCAGTGCAAATACAGGTCAATGTGCAACACCAAAGCTACAGCTAATTCATTGTTCTGTAAGCTGCATTTAAAGACAGTAAGATGAACCATCAATAAGCAGTCTGACTTTGAAATTGAAAAAGACTACACTGTTAAATTTAAAGTGTTTAAGTATAAATTTAAATTTAGAGAGTCTAAGTAAAAGAAGCAAAAGAACCCAACAAAAGAGGAAAAATAACATCAATTTGTCATTGTCCAGAAATGGTATCATTTGTGCGATCAAGGAGATACATTAAGTATTGAGGGGCTTTTTTTACTAATAAACTTACCTATAGGATTTCTGTCAAAAAACAAGACGGGAGCTTTCAAAATGGATTGAAACATTTTGTTGTGCAAATTCTGACCAGAATTCACAAGAACTTGAAACATCAGAAGACTTCTTATTATGCCAAATAATATTGTAGCCACTGTTAAACCTGAAATTAAAAAAAAAATAAATTGAGCTTCCAAAAATACACAGATCTTTCAGATGAAAAGAAGTTAAAAGTAAAACTACACTGAAACCAAATTCTCTGGACTTCTGCATATAGCAAAAATCCAAATTTAAGCCTAGGGGGACTTAGACTAATTGCAGAACAGATACACTTGTCACTAGCTACAGTTACTATCACAGAATCAATTTAATCAATTTCTCTTTTTCTGTTTGAAAGAATTGATACTTTATAGAAATGTAGGAAATGTCTGTTAACCCACGAGATAAATGTGTATTAAAACTTTCTGCATAACAGCCTCACTAAAAAATTAATTTCACAGGGCCATGCATAATTGTGGCTTGCAGAGGTCACTGTGAAGATGCGACACTTGCCAGCAGGTATTAAACAAGCAATATATACATGGCCATTTAGAAACAACCTTGAGTTACTCCCAATCAGCCCAAACCAATCATGCCATTCTTCCCCTTGTAAAACACACCAAATAATTTAAACTACATGTATTTCTTTCACACTTTATAAGATGCATTCCTTATGCCACACAAAATAGAGTCCTTCTAGGGAAATGATCTGCAGACTCTTTGCTTCTCTTCTGGTTTACAAGACAAGGGTGCTACACGGCAAAAAACTGAAATAAATAATGAGATTGCTGTTGCTCTGTTTCCTGCGTATAATCTCCAATGTGGCTGCCCAAATTCCCTGTCAATAAGGGTGAACAGTGAAGGTGTAAACTTTACATTTGGGAGAGCTTCCAGGCTCCACGTGATCTGCTTCACAAAATCAGCACAGGTACATCAGGTCTTGAGGACATGCTGAAGTTAGACCCTAACTATAAGCAGAAAACCTTGCCTATTCTAAGGGCAGGTTAAAATTGCACACAATTCAGGAGCAGCCATAGTAACAGTGGGAAAAGCTGGGTTATGCAAAAAGAGAGCAGGAGAGGCACAAAGTAGGAGGCTGTAGGAGGCACAGCCCATTCCTAATAGCAGTCTGTGGGAGCAACACAAGGAGAGGAATCACATCCTGGGAACCCCAAATTTCTGCACTATTTTATTCAGGCCTGGAAGCAGCTGGAAGCTGTTGGTATGATCCTCACAGAGCAAAACACCTGAACACACCTAAAGGGTGGGGAGAAGGAGGAACAAGACGTTTCCAAGTCCTTCACCTGGTCCATGTCTTTGCTTTCGCTGTTCATGAGCTCAGAACCTCAGTATGAGAGAGACAAGGGCCCTTTGCATGATCACCTTATAGAACAGGAGTGGAATTGGCACCTCAGTTCTGGGCAACAGTGTTTCCCATTAACAGCAACTTTACTCTTCTAAATCTTGGTTTCATAGAAGCAACAAGAACTAAGAAGGAACTACTATGATGGGGTTTTTTTGTTTTTCCAAACACTGAGAATCAGAAATAAAAATGCTGAATTATTTTATACTGTTTAAGAGATTATAGAAAAAGTTAAATTGGATTATTATGTATTTCATATAAAATGTACTACCTTTTTATAACTTTGTCAACTTCACTTACAATTTTGTGTGGTTAAGTCAGTGATATCTGCTTAACCATTGCAAATATCTCACTAAGTCATCTAAATATTTCAATATAAAGGTAACTTCTGTTCTTCTGCTATCGAGAGCAAAATATTCCTTAGAGGATAAAATTTTCACTAATGTGGTTTAGGCTATCTGGTCAGAGAAAGTGAAATTTGCCACATTTAATCAAACTGTTCAGCCCACTGGAACGGTTCATGAAATAAGACATTACACAGAGAAAGTAAGAGCCAAGTTTATCTGGCTCCTAAATTGTTCCTTTCCAGGAAAATGCAATGTTTTGTGTCAGCCACTTAGATCATGTAGATTCCAGAGAACAAACTAAATAAAAAATCCTGCACCTATTCTCCCACCCACAGAGATGTTTCTGAATACATTAAATGCATATTTTTCTGGCATTCCACCTGTTTTCTCACACCAATCATTTACATCTCCACAAAGTAATTACCATGCCATACAACACCATACATCACTAGGAGTGTTAAATAGCAGAATCTGAGAGCATGCACATGATTTTTCTGTGGCAATTTTTACTACATCTCAGAGCAGTTTTTCAAAATGTTTAGATGCCTGAATGCAAGGATCAACGCCCTTTTCTGAATATTCAAAAGAATAATACTACCTATTGAAATATATTGAAATGTTTTTTAACAACCTGCTTTGCATACCCATCTAGGATGCCTTTTATAAACTTGTTCTTTTGCTATGGCACTTCAGAAGAAATGTAGCCATGCTAAGTTTTAGAACAGCACAGAACAAAGATCCATTTCTAATCCCTCTTGCCATCCATATAATAACTGAAGATTTAGCTCAATGACTTATTAATATATAGACAATAACCACAACCCTAATGTGACTGACTTTTTAAATACTCAATTCCTGGTTTACTTTCCAAAATCCAGGCAAAGCAAATTAAGACTATGCATTTAACCTGTTTCTTCTGCTAGATTAATTTTGTTTTATGTATTGCAACCTATTTAATCAGAAAGCAAGACTCCGGCTTCTAATCTGTTAAGACACTGCTCAGTTAATGCTAGAAACCACATTTTCTAAAAATGGCAAAAGCCATTGCTTTTGCACCTCTCAAAACTCTCTATCAGATAATAAATAATTCTTAGACACACACACACACACACACACACACACACACACACACGTGCATGTGCAATTACCTGCGTAAATTCCCAAATAAAAGTTAAGGTCTAGATGTTCAGTCTCATTTGTTCCATTATTTCCATTTGTTGTGAGATTCAACTTTTTTTGATGATTTGCCCTGTGGAAATGCATACAGAAGATAACCATCATCAAATAAGTGTGTTTAGCTGTTTCTAGATTCAACTCTTGTTGAAATCTTCAGTTCAAAAGATCTCATGTATCAATGCTGTCATGCATCACAACATGAATAGATGCAATCACAGTCTACATTTAGCATAAAGTTTAATTTTTTTCCCCCACAAAAGAAGTGGAAATTAGAGGAAGATCTGAACTATTCCAGAGCAGGTTCCATTCCCTTTCAATTAAACAAACAGCACTTGACTGAAAAGGCAGAAACAACTGGCCAGTTACTATCATCAACTTACCAGTAAGAAAGCCACCAGTCCTGGAGCACATAGGCCACCTTGAGCAAAAGAGGGAAAGACAAGAATAATCTTACAAAATTTTTTAAAAAATTAGAAAATTTAATTTCCTTGCTATTCTTTTAAGCTCCCTGGGAAAACATCATATATTCAGAAAAGTATGCCATCCAGTCTTTCAAGACCTGCAGCAATTTGCCAAGCACATTAGAAGGTGCTCTACAAAGAAAGAAGTTACCTTAAATTACCTTACGTGTTAGCAAACTAAAGGAAGGCAATACACTTTAGCAAACAAAATATAGTAGCTCTTCCTAGTGTATGTTAATTGAACATAAAAGCACTCATTTTCTCAGTTCCTAAATTTGCTACAAGAGATATTCCAAAATGCTTTTTGATTAACAAACTTTCTGATGTTACCAGTCCAGAAATTTGTGTTTACAGGAGATAATTACCAGAAACAGGGTTCAAGGAGGATGAGAGAGGAGAGGGAGGGAAAAACTCCTACTGCCACCTTCCTTCTGTGACAAGAGGTGACTACAAACATGTAACAGGGTTATTATCTCAAAATACACTTCTGTTCATGTGAATTTGAAGTTGTGGGCAATCTACTACAGAGATTTGATCTTGCTTAGCTATATTTTCAACAGACTTGATTGAAGGACAAGCAAGAAGAAGTAACATGCCAAAATACAGACTATTTTTTTACAGCCAAGACAAATAATTTCCATGAAATTAATTTGAGCTTTCTCAGCAAGAAACAGAGAAGAAGGCAATAAGGTATCTTCATTCAGCTTCCTCAGCTCATCATTTCTTCTATGTAATTAAGTTTGTAAAAAACTTCCCTTGTTTAAAAAAATCTTTTATATACCTGCTACAGTCTGCATTACACAAAATATTTGCCTATTCTCTTCCTCACTTTCTCATTCTGCTGAACAGGGACCCTCCATCTAAACTTTTTACATAACCTGCACTGACCAACAGGTGAGCCGTTCTTCTGTCACTTCTGTCTGACACTTCTGTCAGACTGTCCTCCCATACCCAGTAAATCTCTTTACCCTCTTCAACTGGAAACATACTGACTGTTTAGGTTTATTAAACACCACTTTTATACACCTTATGATTTTCTGCTCTTTCTAAAAAAAGTACATTGGCTTTTAATTTTTGTGTCATGTTGTCATCAAAATCATTATTTTAGTGAAGTATTAGAATTGTTGAAATAAGGATCAGTGCAATACCTCTCAATGCTGTACCAAAATTCCATGCTGACACTTGGGTACACTACAAAATTATTACAGAACACCATGTTCCCAAACATTTCAGATGAAACATTACAGCAACAAGCATGCACTATATTAAAAAGAAAAATGGAGAGAAAAAAACCTCACAAACCCAAAACACATTCATACTTTCATTATTTGCGGATTCCAACAACTTACCTGTGCCAAAATATTAAATACTAGGAGTATAAAAATCACAAAGTAGTTTGCTCCTGCAGTGAAATATTTTCTGTAAACTTTAAAGTTTATTTTTCCCTCATGGCGACTCTCCTCTGGCACTGTAGCCAGTGCATTTTCACCCTGAAAGAAAAAAAGTCCACACAATAAACCCCATCAGCCTTGTAGTTACAGATTCAGACTAAGCCACTTGAAAGTCATGGTTCAGAATTAGTGAACAATTAAACAAGGAGATAAAGTGATTAATGCATATAAAAACTTTAATTATCGAACTATAGCTATAACAAAAAAAAATTCGTCTCAGTGCACTAAAACTGAGAAATCTACTCTGCAAAGCAATACTTTAAGGATTTTATGTGGCATTGCATCACCAAGCATAGCACAACTTCACATACAGCCAGAATTATTTACTCTGACCACTATGCAGGTTTTTCTTTTCTTATATACTACCTTCACTCCTAACAGCTCCAGAAACTCAGGCCTTTATTTGGGGAAGATTCTGTTTTCAGAATGCAAATGTGTGCAACCTTTCCTTTCCAGAAAGGCATTTAAAGTAAATGCTCTTCTACAAGTATGTACCAAAATCAACCAATATATGCCCAAGACCTACAAATTATCCTTGTACATAGCAACAAAGCATCTGTTAATAAGGAAAACAAGTAAAATGACAAATGGGAAATCATACTAAGTAAACAATGGATGGGGGACGCTGAAAAACAGAGAAGGAAAAAATTATGCAGGCATAAAAAGGTTAAAGAACTATACAAATGAATAAAATTAGGATTTTTTTTTTTTAATTTTTACAGTATAGGCAATATAAAAACTAGTGTCAGTTCAACGGACATGTAACAGTTGATTTTGTTGCCACAAGACATGGCTGTACAAGAGCATTGGAATCAAGAGACCTGACAGATGTGAAAAGAGAAATCCAATCTACTCATCTATAAAAAATGAGAAGCCTATCTTGGCTTTTTGTTTCTCCAGTCACTCCACCTTCCCACTTCTCCCCATACCCATTCAACAGTCCTAATGCTGCTAAAAAGTTTGGTACACCTCTCCAAGTTTAAGAGAATTTAAGACTGGACATTAACAATGTAAGTTTACTGCTTTGGAGCACAAAACCTGTTGTTCAGTTGGCAACAGAAGAAACACGCGGGTTTTAGAGTAGTAGTGGATTTTCCAGGCAGGACCGACTAAAAAGTCCTGCCCTTCTTTATTTACCTATTTTTATAGGTTTCTAAGGACAGTCAAAGATTGGTGAAAGGGGTCAACACCCCTGAAGGTTTACAGGACAAAGACATGGTCAATCATCTTTCTCCACCCCAGGGAAAGGAATGAAAAACAATTCCACAAGTGCAAAACAATCCCGGCCGGTTAAGAAAAACAAGGACCATGTTTACAGAACAAGCATGGGAAACTACAGCTACAGTGTTACAACT
The DNA here is from genome assembly GCA_013400955.1 of Drymodes brunneopygia. Classification (NCBI taxonomy): domain Eukaryota; kingdom Metazoa; phylum Chordata; class Aves; order Passeriformes; family Petroicidae; genus Drymodes; species Drymodes brunneopygia. The sequence goes on from VZTZ01043734.1 coordinate 445,329, forward strand.
TATGGGGCCCTGTAAAACCAGAGCGACAAAAACCATTCCTCAAAAAAGTAAAGTCCATAGCTTTTTTTTTTTCTTTTTTTAATCTCATTGCTTTTCATTATAGAGAAGAAATAGAAATAATATATACCCAAAACATAAAGGTGACAATCATCAGGAACATACAGGGGTTGCCTGTTCCATGGATACAGTGCTAGCACAAGCCTAGCAGGGTTACAGGGAGCCTACATTGTTTGATGTGAAAGCAAACACACCAGCAGAGGCAATCTCTGCTACAGAAACTTTAGGGCTGCTCTGGCACTGCACAGGCTAAGAGATAAGGAGGCAACTGGAAGTCACAGTGGCACCACACAAACCTTCTGTTTTCACCAACAAAAGGGCTGGAGAGAGCAAGGCAGTGGTGTCCCAAGATTGCCCCCTCAGGGCCAGCTCAAGATCATGTGGGTATGTTTATGGGCATGCTGATGCCAGCCATGCAAATACAGACTTTGCATAAAGCCACAGCTTCTACACGCACTTCCCAGAGCTCAGGATTTCAGGGAAAGTGTTCATTCCAGTTCAACACTGCACAAACACACTGAACCCACCCAGTACAGTGGGACTGGTCCTTTAAAGCACTACTGCCAGAGGACAGGCTGAAAGAAGCACAGTGTGGTGGCTTTGGACACATACAAGGAATGCTCCCGCATACAGCAGAGCTGATGCTGAACTGCACAAGCAGAGCTGATGTTGAACTGCACAGACTGGGTTTGAACTGAGCCACGCTGAGCTGTGAGCTGCCAGCCAAGCACAGCGGGGCAGGTCCTCCGCAGGCGAGCTCACACCTGATAACGCAGCTCAGTAATCCCTGAAATCCCAATGCTGCAGGGAAAGCCCATATCGAAGTTTAAGTTAAAAACCAGCCAGACAAGAATCAAGACACTTCTATCCTTTGAGCACTCACAGGTGGTTGTTCCACGGCTCCATCTTTCTGTGAGTGGACAGACGAATCCTGGGACAAGACAGAGGACTCCGAGAAGGTTCGGTTCCGGGCAGGCTTCAGGTTGGGGGTTCCTGGAACTGACTGCTGTTCTACCACCTCCTCATCTTTTTTCAAAAGGGAAGCAAAGTCGATGCCAGATCTCAGGAACTCTGCATAGGTACCTTTCCCCACCATTTTACCCTACAATCAATATAAACTTTTAGTATCTTCATTATACACTTTCCATAAAGGACAATTTTTCTTACCTGTCTTTGCTACCTCTGGGCGTCTGCAATTGCTGGGCACAATCCCACTGCAGTAACTGAGCTGAAGCCTCTCTGCGTTCCTCACTTAGAGGAGCAGAAACAAGCTCTTTAGGCTCTGAACAGTTGCCTCATAGCAGCTAACAGGGCCAACAAAGATACAAATGGGATGAGAACAGCCCCAGTTACAGCCAGGGGAGAATCACCTCCCTGGAGAAGCTGTGGGAGACAGCCAAGCCATGCAGCTTTAGGATAACTTGTTAAACCACATACATAACCATCAGCCTTTTTATATTGCTCCAGCCCAGAGGTAAACACCATCTTCATTTTCTGATCCTCCAAGAGCCTTACAAGGAGCAACACTGACCATGTCCACATTTCTTTCAGCTCAAACTTATTTCTCAAGAGCTACTCTACCACAAACTCATTTCTCAAGAGCTACTGTAACATTTAAAGCAATCTGGATGGAAGGAAAAAGAGGGACAGTGTCCTTTTTTTGCACCATCATGATGCATCAAAAGTAATTTCAAATACTTCACTACCCAGCCTTAAAAAAAAACCAGGAAAGAAGTTCCAACTGCAGTCCTGGCATCTCCCCTCTGCCTCTGAGTATCTGGTACAACAAAGTTGGGAAGGAACCAGCAGCACTGAAGGCATGCTCATTCTCAAAGGTATCCTAGACTATTTCTCAGCCTTAATTTAAAAATGGATTTGTTGCAAAATTAACACAGTTCTTAATTCACACAGAAGTTTAAGAAACAAGAACAAAAGCAAAGCATTAACACAGTCTCAAAACTCTCTCACGGTATATTAAATCTGAAGCAAGGGAAGGCTAAAACTTTATTTCAAAACTAGACAAAATGTTTGAAGAAGTAAGAATTTTTAATTCACATCACATATTTAAAATATTTAAGATTATTTGTATGTATGATAAAATTCAGAAACAGACTTTTCAGGGAAGGTATTCCAAGAAAAATCAACTGTAAAACTTAAGAACCATATGTAGTCATAAGTAGACAGAAAATATATTTACAAACTAAAAATTAAAATCTGGCTGGTTTTTTTTTTCCTTTCTTAGATTAAAAAGGATAATTACAAAGTGTAAATATAGACATTGAAATCACTTACATCCTTTAAAATTAGAATCTGATTTGCAGCACGGAGATATTGCAACTGGTGAGTGACCAAAACAGAGATCTTCTGATGTAAGGCCTGACAAATACATCTGCAAAGAGACAGAATAATAAATTAAAATTAAATGTCCTAAAATATTTTAATTATTTCTGGAAAACCACTTGTATTCAATTACTCAGTTTTTAAAATAAGAAGATGACCATGCTTACTAGGTTTATAAAAACTATATAAAAACTTAACAAATACGTTCCTTATTTAACTTTGTAAGTTTTCAAGGTAGGGAGAAGACGTATAATTATTTCTGGTCTGGAAAAACAGAGGAGGCAATAAGCCATTTCATTAAAATTTTCTTAAACATCCTCATAACAAATGTACATGTCATAAGCTGAATTGCAAAGAGAGTATTTTTTAAACATTATACTAAAGGAAAGAGAACGAACAGCAAGATACAGTGGAAAATTATGGAGAAATACAGCCAATAAAAGTAACTTCTTTGAGAGAAGCTTTCAGACCAGCTGTAACACTGAGCCACAGAGACTTCTGGAGAATTAAACAGTACTACTGATTTAAAAAAAAAAAACCAAAACATTCCAAAATAGTCCATAAGTGTTTATTTTTTCAACAGATTCACTAAGGCTTAGTTTCATCATCCATCTACTTTTAGAAGCACTGCTCTGTATAACTGAAGAACAACAACTACGTGAAAAGCCCAATTCTAAGGGAATCACGATCTGATGGTGTGTCCCTTTCTCACTGATCAAACAGAGAACCCACACAAAGCCTTCTGAACAGGGGACATAACTGCTCCAAGGGTTCAGACATCTGCTGGAGCCTGCTCAGCACTGCCACCACCTTTTTACCTCTTCCCCACACAGTTCACCTTCCTTGGGAGCGTCCACTAGTCTCCAGAGGCACATTTTGTTAGCGAGCATACTTAATGCATGACAACAGGACAAACTCCAATTACCACTATCACATTTATTAAATACACAGGCACACACATATATGCACACAGTCACGCAAGATCCAGACAGAGAACACCCCAATGTTCTTCAGCCTTTCCTGAGTACAAGAAAAAGCGAGATGAAGGGACTGTGAAAGTTGCATCCTCTTCCCCAAGAACTAATTTAAACGTAAAAATGTTTCTGGCAGAAGTTAAACGGGTTCCTCTCCATGTTTAAGCTAAACAGAAATTTCAGCATCCTTGAAAATATATTCCAGGGACAAGCTACCCTCGCCATTACAAATTTTTTCTCTGAAGTTCAAGTTTATGTCCTTTGGTGCAATTTCAATCTATTGTGTCCCCAAAGGCCCCTAGACCAGCTCATTCTGTGTACAAAGTCCCTTCATACTTGAAGTCCTTCTCCTCCAGACATGAAAGAAAAACAAAAAGAAGTAATAAAGAAGTCTCCCAAATGGATTTTTCTTTTAAGTTTTAAATAGGTTTCTTTCTTTTTTGCCTCCCTGCCCTGGACACCTGAATGTTCTTAACCATCTGTACCTGAGTACAAAGATGGTCTATACATTTTTTGAAGGGTATAAAATTGAAACATTATTTTAGCTGAGATCTTACATGTACAAAACATAATAGGAGTATCATTTTACTTGTACTGCCAGACATAGTACTGGTCATAAATTCCAGGGCACCATTTCCTTAACAAGAGCAAGACATTGCTGGGTCATACTGGGTTTGTTTGAGATCCACTGCACTCTACACCTCCTTTTTCATGTAACTACCACACTACCAATCCCTGCTCATTTTACATTCATGGACCCAACACTTTGCACTTTTCCCTGCTGCATGCACCTATTAATTCACATCCTGTAGCCAAGACTTCCCAAATACCTGTCCATCTCCAGAACTGCCTTTAGCATTGCCTGGTTTTCTATCACCTGAAAATGCACCATCAATGACCTTCATAGATCATCAGAAATACCAGAATGAGGACAGACCTCTCGAGAAATCACCCCCCTCTGATTCAATAAAAATAAGCAAAGAGTATTAGAAGTCAACAAACATAAGTAACAGTATACTATATTCTATTTTAAAAACACACTGCACTTTGACAGCAAACTGCTACACGATTAACAAATAATTAGCTTGAGCTTTGATAGTGAGGCATGAAGCAGGAGACACTGAGAAGGGGGCCTACAACAACACAGTGCTCCCCCGCACAAAGGCAGAATCTTTGCACTTCATGCATACAAATCCTCATTTGTTCTTCCTTCCCTATCAGGTTTGCTTTTCTTTGAGACAAGTTTTTCTTCAATCTTTTTTAAGTTTTTATCTCCAAGAACCAGCTTTCTTTCACCTCTGCAAAATATCTCTTCTTTAATGATTCTACTTTCTTCCTTACCATTCTTCCTCCCTCTCCTTTTTGGAAGTTCACATGCAAGTTTAACTTTACTCTAGTTAGTACTTATATTCATTTCAATGAAAATAACCAGCAAAATTAACTTAAAGCACATGCTGAAGTGCTCACAGGCATAAAGCCTTTGTTATATTCATTTACTTCTTGTATTTGTTTTCCTCTCCCTTCCGTTTAAATTTAAGTAGTTTAGGGAGAACAATCCCCCAGTTAGTTTTGCACATTTTGAAGTTTACAAAATTTAAAACAAAAAAAGTGTGCTGTGCTTGCCAGAGACAAAAAACCCACACACCCCACATACTCCACTATGCTGTCTTTATTTCTACTCTGCTGCTTCTGTTTCTATGCGTGCCTTGATAACCATTTATCTCCATCTCACGACAAGTCCCAGTCACACAAATACGACTGGTCCACAAAATCCATTGACCTATTCCAGGCACCAGGTAGCACTGGATGGCTGGAGAAAGTACACAAGCAAACATAGATAGGTGCTTCCTCAGGGCATACATTTCCAGCTTCCAGAGTCCATATACTAGAAACTTCTTGAGCCAAAGATATTGGTGTTTAAATAGATCTTTGCAAACTTTTCCTATGTGAATTCTGTCTGATACTAGGAATGATGCGTATACCACTCCCAAAAACCATCACAACTTTAGCTCTGATTTTAAAAGATTCCTAAACTGTCCTGTAACTGTCTATTCTCACAGCACAGAGGAGGAAGAGAAAGAAATCAGGCTGATCATCAACTGAGACTGGCACACACCTCCTGTCACTGGAAAAGATGCAAGGGAAGGAACAATACCCAGAGAAAGGCATACCCCAACAGACTGATGAAATATAAATCTCACTCTTAAAAACATGATTTTGAGTCAATTCCACTGGTGAGACACAATTTAATTTCTATCTAAAGGTGATCTCAAACCATATAATCTATAGCAATAAACAGATCAACAAGGAGAGTAGGAATTTCCTTGAGATCCAAGCACAACTGAATGATTTTCTTAAAAATCACAGGCTGTTCCAAACTTCACCATACGAAGAAATACGCTACTGGATCTGTGATGGCTGTCCCTCATTTTGAAACTACAGGTCTCAAAATACTGAATTTCTTAAAAGCTAATTAAAAGCTATTTTTATTTAAATAAATATAAAATGAAGTCATGTTTTCACATCCACATACAAGTATGTAAAAAAACACGTAACTATACTGGCTTGCCCCCACTGGAAAAAGGCTGAAGCATTTCTACTATTAACTATCACAGAACTCACAGGAAAAAAGGCAACAAATAACACAAAAATAGGGAATCTTCAGTTTACACCTTCCTAGGTCTCAAAGAATCTGACCAGGAAAGAGGAATTAATTGAAAAACTGGCTTTATCTGTTCCATCATCCACTGAACAACTTGTCTGTATCACAAAGAAATTCTTAAGAGCCACAATCCCTTATTAATAATATCATGGTCTGTTTTCCCACTGGAGCTGTGCTACTTGCATTCTTTCTCATTTGAAAATATTTATATATTTTAAACTGCTTACTGCAGTAGCTGAATAGAACACAGAAAAGCAGCAAATGCAATGAACCAGCCACCCACATGTCATAGCTTTGGGGAATTACTAGGAACATACCTATCTTTGATGTAAACACATAGACTAGACACTTGTAAAAAAAATTAAACTTTAACATAAAATAACAAGAAAAAAAAAGAGTGAGTGAACTGAACAATATCCACTTCAGATTCTCATTAAAAAATTCCCTGTTTCTTCCATCTTGTCCATTGTTTTAAGCCTCGCGGTTTAGACTCCTGGGGGGCAGTCTGCATGAAGTGGTGTTTTGGACATTCTTCAGCATCATGTTCTAAGAAATCATTCTTGCCCAAGTGCTCTCTGTCTTCTCCACATTTCTAGGACTATTCAGGAAGCATTAAAGTACATGCCTTGCCTTGTGTTTCAAAGCAACTTACTGAACATAACACTCTCCCCACTATCCCCAGCACCTTTAGAGCTTCCATGAAGGCCTCAGAAGACAACTTCTGCTTGTAAAAAACCTGCCCTTAAAAGCTTGTGCAGGGAGGCATTGCTCAGTTTTCCTTCCCACTACTACTCCACCCAGTCCATTTTCTAAAAAATGCTTTCATTCTACTTTTATGTGTCTTGTTCAATGTGATCTGGAGTTGGGGAGAAAAAATTAAAGTACACAAACAACCGCAGCTACTTTTCTGAGTTTCAAATTCTCTGAGATAACCTCCTTATTCCCCCTCATCTTTACACACTTATCAGCAAAACACATGCTGTGCTCACGGCGCAATGGCTTCTATCTCCTTTATGGTTTTGCACATGCAAGAACCCACACTTCCAGTTTTGCAGTAGAATGTAGATGCTGCCAGTGTCACAGCTCACACAAAAAGTAGAGTAAGCTGAAGAGGCCACCTGACCTCTTTCACAAGACACCATGGCACTTTCTTCTTTCCCTCTTCTTGAAGAGACCTTACGACTTCAGAGAGAGATAGGTTAACAGCTCAGGTGGGTGCACTTTCAGAACTCAGGCACTGATACAGTCAGATGATGGAGTTGCACAGAGATCTTGTGCAGAAACAGAAAAGCAGCAGCTGAAGCCTAGAAAGTTTCAATGGGCATTACAGGAATTTTATAGCATATGTGAACTACAGAGGTGATGAACTCCATCTATCAGACGTGGCAGGTGAAAAATGAACATAAAGCCTATGCATCATAAAACTCTTACTCATTACCAGCTGACAGAAACAAACAGTAGCCTTTCAAAGACATCAATAAAATAAAGCAAAATGGGATTTCAGAGGATCTAGATCTGAAACTGCAAACATCAACAGGATATACAATTTTCAAATTTAGATAATAAAAGCTTCCCTATATAGGGAAAAAAGAACATGCATGTCACTGATACTCAATGTAATTTCTATTACCATTTCTGCAAGATTTCTGCAAGTTTTTAATTATTATCTAGGTGTGGACAGGAGAGAACAATAATAAAGCCAAATTACTTCATGTATTTGGAGTGTGAAATTCAAACAATATAAGTATGCTAAACAAAGTGCATTTATTGAAGGCCTCAACCAAAGACCACTGAATTCCATGGACAGAAGCTTTTCCTTCTGGTAAATTCCAGATTATGCCTTTTAACATAGAGAGTTGCAAGCTGTGAAGAAGCAAGGACAAAACACAAGCTGGGACTAACCAGATTATTCTCATATTCACCTATGTGCCTTTGATTTGACAGTCTCAGAGAGATGGAGAAGAAGAAATTCACTGAAAAGGGAACCTGACTTTTCATGAACACTCTCCTGTTTCTTTGGAAATGGGGAAAGGTCCAGTATCCCTCTCATATATGGTAAATTTGTACATTCTCTTTCCCTCTATTTTTGCTCTCTGCAGTCTACTCTGCAGGCCACATGCCTTGTTTCACCTACCCAAGAGAACTTCCAATCATTCAAGAACCAAAACAAAAAATTATTCAAGAATCTAAGACAGTTCTGTCCTCTCCTTTAGCCAGTTGAATTAAGTGCTTATTACTAGCAAGTAAAGTTGTACCAAACTAAGCAGTAATTTAAAATCCCACCTTGTTTTATTCTTCACACAGCACTAATATTCATAAACCTCAATACTCATGTATGAAATTTGACATTTTCCTCAAAAAAATGGCATATATTCCCTTAAGAATATTTCTATTTATAGTATCTTCAAAACAGATTTTACAGGGCTTTTAAAAATAAAGAACAAAATCAATGAAACACAGAGGGGGGAAAAAACCCTGTATTTGAAAGATATCTTTCAAATACTTAAAATAGGAGAAAAACAAATCAGAAAGTGAATTTACTAAGTTTTGTGAAGAAATCCATCTCCCCAGAAATGCTTTCTCACATTTTTCAATAAGGAATTACAATACAATTGCATTTTAAATGAAAATAAAGCAATAACATACTTTTCAAACAAATGTCTTCCGACTTCAGCATCTACTGCGCTCAGTGGATCATCCAAAAGATAGATGTCAGCATCTTGATACACAGCTCTGAAAGGTTTAAAGAAATGTCAGTATCACAAAGTCTTACATTAGTTTACTTCAGTCACTGGAGTCTGACAGTTTATAAATTTTAGAAACAGCAAAAAACACTAGCCTGGCCAGATTTACACGGGCCTTCTGTCCCCCACTCAGAGTAGCTCCACGATCTCCTATTATTGTTAGGTCACCATCTGCCAATAATTCCAAGTCCTGTGAATGTGAAAGAACAGATGAAAATATTTTTTAAAAATCATTTCAACTTCTAAGACCCACAAAGATCTTTCAATGTAACATTTTCTTATTTGAGAAATATTAACATCTCACATTAAAATATAAGGTTTCATACTATATGCAGTATCTGTAGTTACTTTATGACTCTATACTTGCAGCAAAAGATAATTGAGAAAGCAGAAAAAATAGAAGAGATCCTAAAGTTCACTTTTGCTACAGTTCTGCCAGAGGAAAGTGCACTATTATCCTTAATATTACAAGGCATATTTACTGGTGATACAGAGAATCAAATAAAATACTAAAAAGACTTAACAGTAAATTTATTCATTATTAGAACAAAATTAGCTGTCACAAAAAAAAAAACTGAATTAACTATTGTTGGTAAATTACCTTGCCAATATCCCTAAAAACTGCATTGTTTTTATTCTTACTGCAACGTATTCATGAAAAATAACTACAACATTCATCACACAGATTTGGTTAATTTGGGAGCTCAGGACTGTGGATAAGATAACAAAATTATACAGTATCCCATGCCATATTACTGTATTGCCTATTCAGGAAATACAGAAGTTTTGCATTAAGCTACAAAACATATTCTGAAAGCTTATTCACAGCTTTTATAAGATACATAAATTGCAAGAAAACTATGAAAGCAAATCTACCATCAATATGAAGTGGGGATTTTTTTAATGCTGTTTGCTGTCTTTTAAAGTCATTAAAACCTTAAGTTTAGACAACAGCATGGCTGAATATCAGCAGGAGATAGTGAAATTCTATCTGCCAAGTGCAAAAGTCTTGCAAAAAACATTCATTACAGTAACTATCTGCTTTTCACCTGTGTCAACTGCTGACAGAAATATCGTAACATGCTGCACAAAACCTTTTTAGCTGCCAAGCAAAATGTCTGTTTCTTGACAAATCTGGCTTAATCCTCTTCTATATCTCGTGTCACAAACTCCTTTGCACACAAATCTTTCAAATATATTTTTTCATAAAACTACTTGGGTTCAGCAAGTTCTCCAGTATACAGCCCTAAGGTTCTTTGATAGCTGTTGGCAATGCATAATACACAGCAAACATGGCATTTATTTCAAAGGAAAGTATACAGGATATTTACAAATTGAAAGTGACAAAGAGTGCTAGCTTGATCATTTGTTTTCTGCCTCTTACTGCATTTGCACACACCCCTACCATAATACACGAGAAAAGGGCTAAAATGTAATTATGAAATGAAATAATAGGGAACGGCTTTTCCCCAAATTTGTCGGTGCTTCACGCATGCTATACCTCCCCCTAGTGCAAGCTTTGGGAATTAGAAGAGGATGCTCACACAGGGATGGCAAAAATAATTACATATATTTCTGATAAGCAACAGGAGTTCTTTCACATACCACTAATAACAACCAATTCCATATATTGTACATTGCAGCACATACCACAGGTCTGAAAGAACACTAAAATAAAAACAGCAATCACAGAAAGAAAATACACAAAGAGAAAGCCTTACCCTTTTAAGAGCACAGACTTTTAAAACATTTTCGTATTTTTCTTTCTCATATTCCTTGTCAAACAGTATATTACTTCTCACAGTGCCAGAAAACACCCAAGGCTGCTGCGAAACATAGGCAATTCTTCCAGTAACATTTATCAAACCTTTCTCTTTAGGCAGCTCACCAAGCACAGCACTTAAGAGCGAAGACTGGAAAAGATTTTTAAAAAAAAGAAAGTAAAAATTTTTAAAAGTTTGGTTGCATTAAAGGCATCACAGAGATTGAGCATGTTTACTGGCATAATGGCCTATTTCATCTTGTCACTCAAACTACTCCTAACAGTAGAAAAGCACAAGTATCCTTTTCAGGCAGTCTTGAAGCAACATACAAAGTACTGTTAACTCCACACCATCTCCTCCCCACCCACAAGGACATCAGCCTGTCTTGAATGCCAGTATCTTGATGTGGAATGTGTAATTTTACATATAAAGGAACAGTACATATTCAGGTTTCTAGTTTTCACATTTAATAGACTCAAAAGCCTCAAGAAATGGTGTAAATATTAAAACTTACTTTTCCAGCTCCTACAGGGCCAATCACAGCCAGTAATTCCCCTCGTCTGACAGTGAATGAAATCTGTTGAAGTGCTGGGGTTTCTAAACTCTGTGGATTTGAGAAAAAGTTAGGATTTCTCAGTAATTAAACACAAACCATCAAAATAAGTATTCAGAAACAGAAAATAATGTGCATACATCACTATAAACTACCAGTCCATATGCCCACCGTATTTTCAGGCATACTGCTTATACCCTTTCAGTAACTCACAAACATTTTCGAAAGACCCTCATCCTTCACCACAAACATGCAACTCACATAAAACAGCATTCAGGGAATAAAGGCAGCAGAAGCAGTGCTTCCTCAGATCCCACACATCTGGGTGGCAGCCTTGGAGACAGGAGCTCTGTGCTGGCCACCACACTGGGCTCAGTGACTCCGAGCACACAGATGAACAGAGGGCTGAGGCTCTCAGAGCCTCAGGAAAGCCAGGGCTGTGTTTGCTCTAGTCAAGGCTCTATCCAAAATAAACCAGAAAAATGCTGATTGATTTCACACAACTTCATCTTGTTTGCTGGGTATTCTCACAGACTTTTCATGGACGATGTAGTGGGCTAATTGTGTGGAAATATAGGATGGTCTGTTTAATATTCCTTTCTAGTATGCCTATCCTTTACCTTATGCATGAGCTTATTTCCCAACACATTTTGCACCTCTTCTATCAAGGCTGCAAAAATGTCTGCTTGTGGAAAGAAAGGATGCTCATGTCTTTAACAGTTATGCTAAACAGGAATTTCTAATTTCTGGTGCAGCTCCCCCTCATTAAAGCAAAACACCTTTGTGTGATGCCTTTACATGCATCTTTGCCTGCACTAGCATGGCTGACACTAAAATGCAAACAGTAAAATATATGCATTTAAAAAAACCCCAAACAAGTACTTCCATTAAAGGACCAAATGAAAACCCAGCCTTAAGGTCCAAAAACAGAGGAGCAAGGTTAAGAGCACCTTAAAATCTCCAGCCACCTTTTGAAGTTCAAGTGGCTAAGAGGCCACCACCTAACTCCACGCAAAAGATGACACAAGACAAAAAAGTTCTGGCACTGCAAAAGGAGGAAGCCTGCAATTCAATTCAGATTATTTGGGAAGAAACAGAAGTCCAGTATCCATCCACATCTCTGACGGCTGGGATAGCACACTTGTGCTCACTCGTGCCAGGAGAAATTCCAGGCAGGCAGTCCCACTCCACGGCTCACGGAAGCACCGCAGGGCTCGCATGAGATCCTCACGCCGAGAGAAGCCGAGCTCACATCCTTGTGCAGCTCTGCTAAACCACTTCTGCTGCCATGGCAAATTTCCACAAGGTGGCACCAACGGGACTTTTTTCCTTTTCTCTGCACAACCCCACCAGCCGCCCCAACCTGCATTTGACCACATTGATTCCTCTGTCCAGAGTACCTAGGCTCAGGTGCTCACCTAGTGCTAAGGTCAGGAGAATTCTACCAATTTATGGCAGCCAAAGACTTTCTTTTTTAATACAGAGTTTGTAGGAAGAGAAAGTATCTCTTACTAAATAAATGTCTATATGGAAAATAAATAAGCTTTCAGTCCCTTCTTCAGACCTGCTGAGGTTGTGCTTCTGTAATCACAGAAGCGCAAAAGCATTTTCTCTGACACTTTTAGTTTTTAAAAAATATAACACAGAGCCAAAAAACATTACAGAGAAGGTTTTTTTTAAGTTTTTAAACTATTACTGCCACACTATACATTAAAGCAGTACTGGAAGTTATCATAGAGCCTACACAGAAGTAGTAGTTCAAGCAAACAGCACAGCCATGTGCACCTAAGGAGCATGATATTTTTGCAAAATAGCATTCTTTTTAATTAAATTTGTCCTGAATTCATCACACCTATTTTTAGGCACTGAGGCACTTAAATTAGAGCACAGACCAATATTGCAGCAAAGTTCACCTGACAGCTCATTACCACGAATGTCCCAGCTACCCTGTGCCCTGTCAGCTTGCTGTGTCTCTATCTTTCCTCCTTCTGCCTAACCCTGCATGGTTGTTCATGGGACTCCACTATCAGAAGATTAATCTCATTAAAAGTGATTCATTTTCTATTGCTTTATCCCTCTGAACTGCTTCACCACAAGGTCACACAAACCAGCACTAACAACCAGCATAAGGGAGGCACCAGACAGAGAATGCAAGGACAAGAGGACACAGGAATGTTCCCTTAGGTGAGCTTGGGCAGACGTCCTACAGACAAGAAAATGAAATAGCTCTGTCCACCTAAGGGATACAGAGATTATACATTGCATAGAAGTACTATATGACTTAGGCTTCTCATGTAAGGACTAAAATTACAAGGGATAAATTTGCCCTCTGTTCAAACGCTGAAATTTTAAATCTGAAGTTGCTCAGTTGAGCAGGCAGCCTGTTCTGTAAACTCAAGGAACATCAGTAAAAAGCTATACTGAAGAATCCCTAGTTCCATGCTGGTATCAGACTAGCCTGTGGTACTCAAGATAACACTTGCCTAAGTAAAACAAGAGTGTGACCAGGAATTAATTTGTTTTGTTTATCTTTTGAGAAACTGTAATACACCATGTTAGGCTGTTTTCCTAAAAGTGTAGCTAATAATCCTTTTTTTACTTCAAGTGATTTTGGATTCGTGGGTTGCTTGTTAGTTGGTTTTTTTGTATCACTTTTGGCACACAATCTCTAAAAATAAAAAAAATTATCATCCAGCTGTACAATGTCTGTACAGACATCCAAAGTGTCTTGAGAAGCCTAGTCAGCGTAGCAAGCTAAGCCTGTTAAGATAAAGGATAACATATTATTATTATTCCTTTTATAACTTGTCTCTATCAGAACTTATCACTTTTTACAGTGAGTAATTCTATAAAATTGTTTTGCATTATTGTAAGAGTATATGAGAGAAATATTCCAAGCAAATCTTAACAGTTCTAACAGAACTGTTCTTCACCCATGCATACTGCAATTAAATATCAAAATGAAAGTTATATTAACAGTTTTGTGGATGGCCTGTTGGTTTGGGTTTTTTTTTTTTACATTGAAAGGAAACCAGTAATTCCAGTCATGCTGCCCTGCTTTATGCAATATAAACAACCCATGGGAAAAAAAAAAAAAGGTGTTTTATGGGCACATTATGCAACCATTTCCTATAAATTGTTAACTGTGTCAGTTTGAGAAGAAAACAAAGATTAAGCAGTATGTTGCATTTTGCATTAGAATGTATTCACAATCAAATCTTTCGTATCAATTAATTTTTAAAACCTTGGTCAATGCCTCAGAAATATTGATGTCACAGAGAACTCTGAGAAAGTAAAGCAGAATAAAATAGCAATTTTCTTTTGCAGCTGAGTAGCAGTAGGTAGATCCTCACATATGTTTTCACACCTGACCTTCGTTGGGACACAGCAGGTAGGGGAACTGGGTTTAGAAAGGGAAATAGGTGATGTCTTATGTAAAAGTAAATTTTAGAGCTCTCAGCTCTTGTAATGGAGACTGAAAACTCTCTTGTGTGAGGATACTGGCAGGTTGTAATAGCGCCAACAATTCATCACAAATTGCTGCTTGCCATAGCAAGTAAAGATTTAAAACAGAAACAGTCAACCTTACAATACAGAGATACATAATAAATTTATCACCCATTCATTGTCCCTTATTCTAGCCATTTTGGTGACTTTAGTGTATTTCCAGCAGAGAAAAATGTGCAGCTGAACAGTCTCAAAATACAGAGCAACAAATGCATGCTGACTCGTCTCTAAAGCTTTCAAACCTGTTGTGAGAAGTATGATATTGTACTGGTTCTAGACTAATGGACTGATCAAGCATTCAGTTCACAGAAAAAGCCCCACATGATAAGGCCCACCTTGCTGTGCTGTCTGTCCTTAACTCCAGTTTAAGTACCTCAGCCACAACACAGCGCTGCTTAATAAAAAGAGAGATTTTCCCATAGAAATGCAAAGTTTTTCATTGAGTACAATATTAAGAAATAGCTACTTTTAAGATGCACTTGATAGTGTTTTCAGTGCTATTCTATAGAGTTAGCTTAAACTGAAAGGATTCTCACACACAAAGGATGGAATACAAAATATCAGCACACTATACATACACACACTGCACTTTAGACTTCAAATGCTGGCAGCACCAATATACTTAATATGTAAGTAAATTTACCTTATCCCAATAGCAAGTCAAATCTTGAACATGAAGAATGATATTTTCATTACTGCCAAGCAGTTGTGGCTTGAAGTGTGAGACCTCATCAAGCATCAGAAAGTTCTGCAATAAAAGAAGAGCAGAGGATATTGCCTAATGTGAGACTGAGAATGAGAATGGAACCCAAACACATTTTTTGAAAGCAGCACACAGAACATTAATTTTGGGGTTGAAAAAAACAACCACAAACTGATCAAATTACATTTCCAAAGCAATGCACAACTACAACAGTGCACCTCTAACTAGCTAGCTCTCCCTCCCAGAAAACCTCCAACAGTGCAGATTTAATAGGAAAGGACTCTTAACAAACACTGGCTCAATAAGGAATTCCAGAAAGAAATGGACCTCAGGAACTTGTCCTGTCTTTTACGTGAATCACTAACAAGTTTTAAAATTAACTTCCTCTTTCCATTCAGAGGAGGTGAAACCCCCACTGCAGCACCTTCTCATTCCACTGCTTTGATGGCAAAGGCTTATGTTATTTCTTTGGAAGAACAGTAAGGATACTGTAGGCAGCTGTCCACTGTCTCTATTAAGCATTCTTCAAGTGACCAACAGAACATGTAACACTGTCTGAACATTTCCTCATTTTGAAGTCCAGGACATCAACAAAAAAAGAAACCTGCTTACATCTGCATAACTGGCTCATTGCACTTTCACTACTGAACTTCTACAATACATCCCAGCCAGCAAACCTTTCCTTCAATTTGCATAAACATGCACTTTGTACCACAGCCACACTTCTACCACACCTTGACTGATGCTGGATTATAAACAGCCCCAACACATTTAGAAAGGAAAGGGGCTATTTCCACAGAAAACTTTCAAGGATAACAGCTACCACAGTTTTACGACAAAACCCAAAAAACTCCTTTATGCTTTGATTCACAGAGTCTAAGGACCTTAAACAGGCAGCAGCAGACAATATTTTGGAAAAAGAGGGAAGGTCTTGAACCTAGAAGCCAAGACTAGTTAACAAGTACTTAGCTAACAGTTTGCAGACGTGAGAGAGCTGCTTAAGACTTACAGAAAGCAGTAACTTAAGAGGAAGCAGGAGGAGGATGTCAGGAGCCATTGGAGGGCAGGGAGAGTACTGGCAGGCTTTTACAGCACTGAGGTATTGCTCAGACTCAGGCATTGTTACAGAGTGCAGTGAGAAGCCAAGCATTTTAACACAGCAGCCCATGGTGCACAACACACTCTTGTTCTGACATCAGCACTACCAATGCTCGTTCTTACTGAATTTGAGTCTTCACTCCAGTACTGAAAGCAGCCACATGACAGAAGCTAGGGCTCACACCTGTCCTCCAGAGATGACAGGGTAATGCAGTGTGAAATATGAATCCTATAGCTCCCATCTGCCTGTTTTGTTCTTCAAGTCCCAATCCCAGCATGCCTGCATATCTCCACACATGCTCCTCTTACTTCAGAAATGTCTACAACGCCTCTTTGTCATGCACACTTTCCTCCTACATCTCAGCCTACCCTACAGCATACCTCATGTTTTTTGTACCTGCACACACAGCAACACATTCCATTTCCAAACCAGGTTATTTCATTACAAATCCCAAACTGCAAAACCACAACCAGGCTGCATTTGTCAATGACACTAAAAGAAAGGCAGAGTAAGAGAAGGAGCCCACAGCCCTTGCAGTCAGTAGGGCTACCTTGATGCGTCGGATGCTGATCACTGACTCGGACACTCTCTCCACAGCAGCAGGGAAGAACAGGGTCACTGTGAGCCTCACTGCCCCATACAGGGACACTGCCACAAACACCCTGCTCGCAGAGATCACATTGCCCAGCAGCACATAAGCCATGAAAGTCATGAACACTGTTATTTTGCTTGCCACAAAGAACGAGGCTAAGTTCAGTCCTCGAAGGTAGGAGCTTTTCATAACCATGGCAATCTCCTTCCTAAAAATGCAAAACATAAACAAATTGCATCAATCTCTCTCATTACTGCTACCCTCAACAATAGAATGAGGGAAACCCCCTCTCAGGATTTTACTTTCATATCCTTTCTCCTCCCCTTGCACCACCCCAACTCATATGTAAACAACTGTGAAGAAAACATGTTATATGGTAAACACCAAACAAAACAAAAAACAAACAAAAAACCCCAAAACTCACAGAAAAACCAACCCAAAACAAACAAAAAAGAACCCAACCAGAATTTAAGAGGCTTGGAAATTCAGAGGAGAAATTATTTATATTTAATATCTCAATAGCTATAGAAAATAATTATTTTTCAGAGACAGAAGTCTAAAGTACTATTTCTTTTCTTCTCTAGTCAAACTAGCATTTTAATTCAGATTCTAATCTGCTTCATATATTTTTGGGCTGCATGCAATAGCAAAGAGGAAAAAAAACCTGTATAAAGGTCAAGCATCCACAAATTCCTTATCCTTCCAATATCAAAATCCAGTAGAGTTCAGTCACAAAACTCATAACAAAACCAACACATACTCTGCAGTTGAAAAAAACAGGGCAATTCCGAGAAGATCAAGAGTTTGCCCATGGCCCAAGTATATGCCATTATTCAGCTGCTGCTCCTCAAGCTGTATCACAGGATTTAGAGTATTTCCTTTCATCTCAATCTAAATCCTTCCCAATTTGGACCCTGCTTCTGGCTTCTTTTGCACTAGGAATACTGGTTCATAAATTAAGAAAATACTGATCTGTGAGGCCAATTGTTCTGCCAGTCATTGCCCAAGCTAAACAGTGATTAAAGTACTGCATAGACACATAAGTCTCCCTCCAACAACTGAAAAGCTGCTGATGCGTTTGTTCTAAATCTACATTTCAGTTAAACTGAAGTTTCCACTTCTAAATGACTCTTCAAGCTCAGTCCTCAAAAAGTTATTGCACTATCATCTATTACAATGTGGATGCCATCAGGCTTACCTCCTTCTTAAAATGATCATTTTTCTTTATCACAAGAGCCACAACAACTTACTCCTTCCCCATATATTCTACTTTCGTCTACTTAATACTATCAAATACAAAATCCTGAAACAATTCCTGATTTCTCTTTCCAAGTATTCTGACAATTCTTAGGGCAAATCTTAATAATTTTGATTGTCTTCCACTTGGAACTATAAGATTAGAAACTCAATTTGTGATTGTAAAATTTGAAGTCAATTAAGTAACCACATAATGAAGAAAAGGATGCACTACTGGAAAACTAGTTAAGCAACTTTCCCACTATACTTGCCAAATCGGCTGAACTGACAGACTTTTAAAGAGTTTCAAAGACTTATTTTTTCAGCTTAAGGGTTCACAATCTCTGATCTCCTTCAGAGTACAGAGAAGGAACACTTGTATGTAAACTATTTGAATCTGGTCTAATTCAATCACTTCTACAACCCTGGGTGAAAACTCTTTTCCCACCCTTTAATAATCCTTAATAATCCCCTCTTTATCTGTGGATAATCAGCAAATTTTTTTGTGCTACTCTCCATAAAGACAAGATAAATTACAGCCTACCTGCAGGCTGCATATAATATATTACACTGTCTTGAGGCACAAACTTACATAAAAGGAAAATTAATAAGGACAGACACAAGAAAAAAGAGCAATGGAGGAGTTCAGATGGTATCTTAGTCACTGCCAAGGGCCAATGTGGAAATACTGGACAATAAAGCACCTGGTTAAATTTAAGACTTTTAACCACAGTTTTCCACTACACAGTTAAAGAAAGAAAAGAGGGCTCCAGATGTGTTCTGGAAGACTTTATTTATTTCCAACATTTAAAAGGAAGCCTCTAATCCTAATGAGGTGTTGAATTTGGAAATCTAAAATTCAGTGATGTGAATACACCCATTGAGGAAGCTTTCATTGAGGTTTCTTTCTCTGGCTTCATGCAAGACAGTAAAGCTTCCCATCAGTCATGAACATTCAATCAGCACAGGATTCCATAATCCAACACAAGAAACAATTATGTCTGTGGGAAGAAACATCTCAGGGAACATGTGCAAGTTCGCAAGCCCGCACGTGGATGCAAATGAAAAAAATTCCTTCAAAGAAAAGGATTTCCAAAATAAAAAGTTTAAAACAAAAACGTCAATCTGCAGCAGGATAACAACCTTCTATTCATATGCTAGAGAGGGACACAACATGAAAATTAGATTATGAGAAATATGCACCCAAACTCCTACAGTTATCCTTTAGAACTGAATGCTGTTACAGTGTCAAGTAAAAGGGCAAATACTGACTGAAAATCAGATTTATTAACATGCTTTAATCTGATGTCAAAGGACCCCTGAAATGAAATGTCTTAGGATACCAAACTCAGCTGGCCTTACCAGTTGAATAACAAGGGAAATTCTGATCTGCTTTCTCTCTTCCACTTTTCCCAGGTGGCTTGAGTAACACTTAAATGCATAAGAGGAGGATGAAATTGCTGCATTACAACTGCTACAGCTTATTAGTTGCTCATTTTAAACACGACCATTAGAGGAAGCATAAAAAAGCCAGAATTATCAAAGTTTGGAGGATTTTTAAATTTTTTATTCCCTTAGAATGTATGTTCATTCCTACACTTTTGCTATATAAAATTTTTTTTTAAAAGCTCAAAAAGTGCAAGTAAACTGCATTTTAAAGAACAAAATAACGAACTTATTCACATGTGAAAAATGGAAAATTACACTGGTCATACATCAAGTTCTATCTTTCCAGGATTACCTTCTTAAACTGCTCACAAGTTCCGCAAATGATTTTTCCCAAGCGTACATCTTTATTATCTTCATACCGCTTATCACTTCATTCATGGTCCTAATCCTGACATCTGTTAAGGCAGCTGTCTTGCTTCTGAAATTGGGACAAAGGAAAAATTTTCAGATTCCCTAAAGAAGATAATTTATGATCACATAACATATTTATGAAAGTTTTGCTTTTAGTTGTCAAGACGATTCACAAAACTGTGATTGCATTAAAGGGCTTTCCTGAAGACCAGTCTCTTAAAGCTGACACACAGCAGACAGACTTGGTATGTTTGTGCTCCTGGTTCTCAGGGAACTGTGAATTGATTCAATGCTCAGAATTATATGTCAGTTTGTGCAAACACACAGTACTCCTTAAGCAACATATCTGTTGTTTATTACATTTAGAACTAAAGAAAAATTAGAAAATTACTTTGAAAAGAAGATTTCAAAATGCCAAAACAACTATCCTTGTCATAAGGCTCTTTTGATGTTGTTAAAGAAACTGGCCTCATTTGTGACTTTTCAGGATTAACTGTGGTTGAAGCAGAGATTACTTATTACATGAGCTATAATTCATTAGGTAATTTAGATAAGGTTTCTTTAAAAATTAAATATTATTTAAGCATTAACTGTAATTAACACTAATTTAAATATGTTTCTTTTAGTTCCACATTATATTTGCACTGATGGAAAAAAAGGAAAATAT